>PVJN01025782.1:14709-29781 GCA_004026805.1 Lasiurus borealis | reverse complement strand
GCCTTTCCACACTGCCCCGCCTCCCGGCACAAGCCCCGCCCCTGCAAGCCCCGCCTCCCCGCCGGGAGCTGGAACTGGCCCTGTGGGCTCCTCGTTTGCACTGCTGAGGGGACCCTTCCAGAACCCTCAGACCCCAGCGGCCACCTGCAGGGCACGATGCCAAAGTCCTCTCCCTCCTAGCTGCAGAGCAGGGACTGTGTGGGGGGCCCTGGATGGCGGGACTTTGGGTGATTCTCTGGCTTTGACCTATTTTCTGACTTTTCCAAAGCACAGACAGCTTGTATCACTTCTTCAGAAAAAACAGAAGAAACCACTGTGGCCAAGGAACCCGGCTCCCCTGCTGACCGAGGCCCCAAATTCTGTTTCTTCTGCTCGAAGCCCCTTCCCCTCAGTGCACACTGGACATCCTCCTCAGGAAATACTCTGTAGCCTGACCAGTGTGGCTCAGTGGATAGAGCGTCAGCCTGTGACTGAAGAGTCCCAGGTTCAGTTCTGGTCAAGGGCATGTACCTTGTTGAGGGCACCTCCCTGGCGGGGGACGTGCAGGAAGCAGCTGATTGATGTTTCTCTCTCCTCCATGTTTCTAACTCTCTATCCCTCTCCCTTCCTCTCTGTAAAAAAATCAATAAAATATATATTTTTTTTAAAAAAAGAAAGAAAATACCTTGTAAAGCCTTTCAGTTAGTTGTATTTCAAGGCAAAAGTGGGAGTTTTAAAAAAGGTTTTACAATTAAACTTACTGGGGTAACATTGGTTAATAATGTCATATAAACTTAAGACATGACATCTGCATACTCCATTGTGTGCTTACCACCCGAAAGTGCATTTTTAAGTGTGCTTTTGCTAGTGAGGGGGAGGGGAGAGCATGAGCTTTGCAGGGGCTGGGAAAGGAGACAGGAAGGTGCCCCAGCAGGGACACCGGCTGGGCAGGGCCGGGTGGACCCTCACCTCCCCGGCTTCCAGCCCCCGCCCCTGTGCTGGGCACGTCTGCCTCAGACCCTTCCCCCTATAGTGAACCTGAACTCAGCCTCGGGGCTCCAGCCGTCGCTCCGGGTACCTGCGCAGATTCCCAGCAGCACCCGGGAGAGGATGATCAGCTCGAAAGCCTTGGCCACCTTGCTGACGCCCATCAGGATGGCAGGGACGATGGCGAAGATGTTATTGATCAGCAGCGTCCCCTTCCTGCGAGGACAGCAGAGCCAGAGGGCGGGGCTGAGGCAGGGGCTGTCCTGGCCCGACTCCTACCCTGCAGGCAGCTGGTCCCGCGGTGAGGGGGTGCGCCCGAGAAGGCCGGTGGCTGGGAGGGACCGGGAAGCCGGGACCAAGGCACTAAGTCCCAGGGAGGAGTCTGGGCCAGCAGGGGCGGCTGGGGTGCTGACCGCCGGAGTGGACCAAGGACAGGAGAAGGGACGAGAGTGGCTGCCGCCTCCAGTTCGAAGCTCCTGTCCCTGGCGGTATTCACGCAGAGACTAGGCCAGACGAAGACTGCCAGGATGCTGAACAGGGGGTCCCACCACCACAGGCGGGACACAGGGTCAGAGAGAGCATCTCTCAGGCCCCTCACAGGCTGACAGCCGGGGAGCGTATGACCGAGAGGGAGGGGTGTTTAGAAAAAGGAACGATGCCGCCCGGACCCCAGGACCATCCCTCCCTTCCAGACCGCGCTCTGTGCCCTGTGCTGGCTTCCGGCACTGGCTCCCTGGACACCCTGCACCCCCACGTGGGTTGTGCTTTGCCAAAGGAGAAACCGGTGGAGGAGGAGGAGGCAGGAAGAGAGGTCCCGGCTGTGGAGTGGCTGCTGGCCGCACCGGCCTTTGAGATCTGCCCACACTCTGCCTGCCTTTGAGGACCACTGGGCTTCTGAGGACTGTGCCAGGAGCCAGGGGGGCGGGGTGTGTGTCTTTAAACAGAAACACAGAGGCCCTTTGGAAGGGCAGGCACAGAGAGAGCCCCATGGAATCTCCGACGAGGCAGCGCTGGGCACCAGGTGTGGGGGGGCAGTTTTCTCAGGCCCCTTTCCCCTCTGGTCCTCTGAGAGCTGCCGTCGGGGCCCAGACTGAGAACCGAAGACCAGCCGCCCTGAGGGCCAGAGAGGACACCCCCCCCCAACCCCGCCTCCCAGCCCTTCCTGCTCAGGGCAGTCGGGAACCCAAGAGGACAAGGCCAGCTCCACCAGAGCGGTCTCAGTGTCCCCATCTGCAAGGTGAGGGTGGCAGGGGACCCTCTCTGAGCTCCCATGCTCTGCGACGGGGGGTCCAGGTGAGGAGGCCCAGCCTGGGCTTCTGGAACAGTCCGGCCGCTCCCGGTGTGGCTGAGAACAGCCAGTCTGGGTTACACAAAAGCCGGGTTAGGGCGTGGGACAACATGCTGGCTGCTTCCTCGTCCGTGGGCACAGCACGTGGCAGATGCCAACCCAGCACCTGGGAGAGGAGGGCTGTGGCCCACTGCAAGGGGAACTGTGCTCAGGCGCCGGCACGGTCTGCCCTGCGGGGGGCGGAAGCACTGCGGCTTTCAAAGCCCTTACTATAGAGGTTCTCGGCTCACACCCCAAACTGCCAGGCTCCACGCATCCAGTCCAAGTGTCACCGCCAATTCCTCCGAGTGGGTGTGGCCAGATGGCATCCCGGTGCCTCACCCCAAGGCCGTGGCTCACTCTCCCTTCCTGAGAACGGACCTTGACCCGGGCCCCCTGCCTTATCTGGGGAGTCTCCTCGCTGCAGCTCCTGGGCTTAGGCGCCAGATTAGGGAGCCCGGGCCAGGCCAGCCCAGGACAGAGAGCCGCTGTGCGTCTCCAGGGCACGTGGAGTGACTCAGCCTGCGCCCCAACCTCAGAGCAGCGGCCCTGGAGGCCGTGCCCGGGGCGAGGCTGCCGCTGTCACACCTGGAGCCTCGGTCACCTGACCACGAGCAGACCCAATGGGTGCACATCTATGGCACCGAGGGGAGTCGCACCCAGAACTTTGCTCTCCGGCAGGGCTGTGCCTGGTCAGGTGCAAGGATCAGGGAAGGGGTCCCGGGAACCTCAGGGCCTGGCTTTGGGATGTCATGTCTGTGGCACCGTGGGGACGAGGCTTTTCAAGGTCCCATCAAGCCCCCACCTCGTGCAAACCACCTAGGGACAGCGTGGCTTCCCCGTGACCTGCGAGCGGGACGCGCCCCCCCGCACCTGCCGCACGTGTCCACCAGCCCGCCGACCAGCAGCGCGCCCAGCAGGCCGCCCAGGGGGAACATGGCCACGGTGCCGGACCACAGCAGCAGCAGCTGCGTCTCGCCCATCGGCGTCCCGTGCCGCGCGAAGTACGTGTCGTTGTAAAAGGCCTTCAGCACCTGGAAGACAGGCCCCCGGTAGCCAGAAGGCGGGGCACCCCGGGAGCGGCCCGGAGCGGGGGGCGGCCCGGCGCCCGGCGCCCACCTTGTGCGGCGTGTTGACCACGGCGATGTTGTAGCCGTACTGGAAGGCCGAGCCGAAGGCCGCGCTCAGGGTGGCCAGTGCCAGCGTGGGCCGCAGCCTCTGCGGACGGAGGCGGAGAGGGGGCCCAGGCTCAGAGGCTGGGGGTGGGGGGCGGGGGGGTCCTTGGCCCTCAGGAAGGGAGCTCCCACCAGCTGGGCCGGATGTGGGGGACCCCAGGACCCGCCCAGGGAAGGTGGGGCGGTGGCTGGCTGGGGAATAGGGTTCTCAGGGCTCTGAGACGTGGGGGGCAGCGTGGGGGGCATGGTGTCCTGTTCCTGGCACGCAGTCAGCCCCTCTTTAAAGATATCGCTGAGCCTCCACCGTGTGCTGGTGCAGGATGGCTGGGGGAGGCTCTGGGAAAAGGGGCGCGCCCCTGGCCTCCTGGGGTGTACATTCTAGGGAGGGGAGGATGTACAGACACCCCATACCAACGCTGCTATGAGGACCAACAGGGTAACGGGGAGAAGCCGGGGGAGGGGGCTGTGACCCGCAGGGTGCGGGCAGGCCTCTGAGGAGGGCCTGGGAGCTGACCCTGCGTGGCCGAGCCCTGGGCCTGAGGGCGGGTGTCCAGGTGGAGGGAGCCGGGGACAGGGGGCTGGAGGGCCCTGAGGCTGGTCCTTCACTCCGGCCACCACATCCCACTTCCCTGGCCACCTCAGAACCCAGGGCAGCTGGTGGGTGGCAGTGATGAGGGGCACCACCTCAGAGCCCAGGGGGAGGTCAGCAGCTGCCTGAGGTGGTGCTTTCCAGGACTCCAGGAAACCAGCTGGTCCAGAGCCACCGCCCTGGGCCACGCTCCACCCTCTGCTCGCCTGCTAACTGCACCCCTAACTCCACCCCACCATCAGCTGCGCGCCACCCGCAGACCTCAGCCCTGCTGGCCTGGGATCCAGCCTGCAGAGAGGGGTGGGTGTAGGGCCTGGCACTTCCAGAGGCTGCGGGATGGGCCTAGCACGGACCGGGTGGCGAGAAGAGGGCATCTCCCAGTCCTCCGGCCTCCATCACCTCGTTAGAGCGGCTCCACCTCCCTGTGGTGTTTGAGCTGGGATCAGCCTCCCTGTGGCATCTGAGCTGAGATGGCTGAGGGAGCGGCTGTCCCCACACTGACTCATCCCAGCGCTGGCCTCGTCCCTGGAGGCGTTTCAGGAAACCCCCTCCCTCCACAGGTCCCCTCTCTGGTGGGAAAGGGACTGTGACCGGGGCCTTCATAGCCTGGCACTTACCCCCTCCCGGGGTGGGCCGGGCACCTCCATGGGGCTCAGGTGAGAAGCAGGTGCGCTCTGCCTCGGAGCGACACCCGGGCTGTTCCTGGGTGGCCTGATGGCCTTTGGCCTCTGGACCCTGCCCGCTCCCCCCGCTCCCCCCACTCCCCAGCGCGCTCTCCTTGGACGTCTGATAAGATAAGCTTCACACTCGCATGAATTTTGTCTTTGCCTCCGCCAAGCCCCAGGCCGGACGCTCCCCACTGTGCCCCGGAGGTGCCAGCCTTTGGCCGTGAGCAGGCCTGGTGTCAGAGCTTCTCCCGTTAGATCTGTGCGCTTCCTCTCAGCCACCTGGACGGATTGGCCGTTTGGAGGAAAGAGCAAACCAAATACGTTTACAGGCGGACAATGATCGTTCCGAAGCACACCTACCGCCATCAGCAAGTCAGCCACGTGTTCAGCGAAGGTGTGCATTTCAGAACTACCTCTAGGAGAACGGACGACTGAGGAATGATGACGGGCTAATTAGGACATGGTGGTCAAAGGTCACGAATAACGATCACAGGATCATCGTGGAAATCACGTGAGCGCGTGGCAGCGCGTGATGAATGCTATGCGAGGTCACCAACTCGAGGCGTGCCAGGGCCGTGGGCGCCATGTGTTGGCAGGTGGGTGGTAGCCCGAGGGCGCGGCACACACACGTGAAGAACGCAAGGTCCTTATTGCTCCTGCCCCCCTGCTCCCGGCAGTTGGGGGTTCTCTAAGGCTGGGGCTTCCCCCTCTTCATGCCGGGCACACGGAAACCAAGTACTACCGTCCGGCCGCACACCAGACATTGTTTTGCGTTCTGACGTCTTTTGGGGTGTAACCTTGATTCATTCCCCCGATGGCTCTGGCTGTGCTGGCTGTTGGCAGTTGGCTGTTTGACATCTAAGGGAGAAGAGGCCCCATGCCCCTGACTAAGTGAAGAATTCTCAGGGTGCACGGGTTTACGTCGCTGCTCCAACATGCTGTGTGTGTCTCTGCGGTGCCCCTCCTTGCTTCTGGGGCCTGGCCAGCCGAGCCGTCAGCTGTTAGGAAGGAAAGGCACGTGCCCCTCACCCTGCTGGCTCTGTCACATAGAATGGGCCCTGGGCTGGGACAGAGTGTGCTTCTGGGCTGGGACAGCGTGTGCTCCTGGGCTCTGCTTAAAGCAAGTGAGGCGAGGGCCTCAGGCACATCCAGCTTTCTGCACTTCAGACCCTCTGGGAGGAGTCAGGGTGCCATCACACCACCCACCACAGCAGCACAGAGGGAGACCCACACACCGTGAGGGACCGGATCTGTGCAGGCCCGCTCTCCTTTTTTAAAAATACTAGAGGTGCCGAGACCAGTTTGACTCAGTGGATAGAGCGTCGGCCTGCGGACTGCAAGGTCCCGGATTCGATTCCGGTTGGGTGCACGTACCTTGCTTACGGGCACATCTCCACTGTGGGGCGTGCAGGAGGCAGCTGATAGATGTCTCTCTCTCATCGATGTTTCTGACTTTCTATCTCTTTCCCTTCCTCTCTGTAAAAAATCAATAAAATATATTAAAAAAAAATACTAGAGGCCTGGTGCACGAAATTTGTGCAAGAGTAGCCTTCCTTTCCGAGGCTGCAGGCACCAGCTTCCCTCGGGCACCTGGGACCCAGACTTCCCTCCGCCACCGGCAGGCACCCAGGAGCCGGGCTTCCCTTGCAGTGGTTCGGAAGGACGTGTTGTCTAATTAGCATATTATGCTTTTATTGTTAAAGATGTTCTTACAGATTTCAGAGAGAGGAAGGGAGAAGGAGAGATGGAAACATCAATGATGAGAGAGATTCACTGATCAGCTGCCTCCTGTATGCCTTCTACTGGGGATGGAGCCCGCAAATTGGGCATGTGCCCTGCCTGGGGATCGCACCGGCAGCCTCTCAGTGCACAGGACACGGCTCCAACCAGCAGAGCCACAGGCCAGGGCCCTCGCTCCTCTTTTGCTGGAAGTCCCTGCTGCGCTCGAGCCAGGTGTGTGGACTGTCTGCTCTCAGTGACCTTGAATCAGACACTGGTCTCTCGCTGAGGTGGCACTCCGCTGCCCTTTAACTTGGCTGCACAGCCTGGCCACCCAGTGAGCAGTGCACTATCGTATCTCTATTTAGAGTCTGTTCAAGGCAATCTGGGCGTTTCCTATCACGCTCCTCCAAATTCTCCCAGCCTCTGCCCCCGCGCCCAATGCCACCACATTCCATGTATTTAGGTACAGTGGTACCTTGAGATACGAGTGCCCTAACATACGAGATTTTTGAGATACGAGCTGTCGAGTGAGTGATTTTTGCTTTGAAATACGAGCAACAGTTGAGATACGAGTAATCTCGCAGATCGGCTGGCTGCACACGAGCCACCGGTTTACCGAGACTCGAGCGTCTCATAGTTTCCCACGCCTCAAGATTACGGAACGAATTAAACTCATATCTTGAGATACCACTGTATTTATTCGCGCTTCCCCCACTGCCCGGCACCAAGGTCTGTATGAGTTTCCTACGGCTGCGGTAACAAATGGCCACAAGCTTAGTGGCTTAGAACAATACTAACTTATCTCATCTAATAAAGAGGAAATATGCTCATTGACTTCCATGCCCTCAAAGATGGCAGGGCCCACAGCCACAAGATGGCTGGCGGCACCCAGTCCCCTCATCCCCACTAAGGCAGCCGGTGCATGGCAAGGCCCGGCCAGGCCGCTCTGTGCGCCTGCCTCCAGAGTCTCCCACTCCCCTCAGCCCCCCAGCAGCCCAGGGCTGCCCGAGGCTCAGGTAACCGGGGCTGGCTGAGGCTTGCGCTGCCGGCAGTGGCAGCAGCAGAGGTGTGATGGGGCATTGCCTTCCCCTGATCACAGGGTTTCCTCCTGCCCCTGAGGGCTCCCAGACTCTGAGAGGCCGGGCTGAGGGACGCCCCTCCAGTGCATGAATTTTCATGCACCGGGCCTCTAGTTACCTTATAATTCTGGAGGCCGTGACTGTGACCTGTTCTCACAGGGTTTCAATCAGGTGTCAGCAGCGCCACGGTCCCGCCTGCAGGCTGCAGGGAGAACCCGTTCCCTTGCCTTTCCAGCTCTGGGAGGCCGCCCGCCTTCCTTGCTCGCAGCCCCTTCCCCGTCTTCAGAGCCGGCACCGGAGACGGAGTCTTTCTTGTGCTGCTGTCTTCCTGCTCCTCCTTCTTCCACGTGGCTGCTCGAACAATCCAGCGTAACCCCCCATCTCCGAGTTACATGATTAGCAACCTGAACACCATCTGCAATTTCCTTCCCCCTTTGCCACGTGACGTAACACAGTCGCAGGTTCTGGGGGTTAGGACATGGACAGGTGGGGGGAGGGTGCATTATTCTGCGACCATGGCTCTCTCTGTTTGCTCCCACAGACCCTGGAGAGCTGGTCCAGCAGGCCTTTCAGCTCCCCGCGGAGTGCGCTCTGCATCCCGCTGGCATGACCCCTGGCTGGCTGGCCACGAGGTTGGATAACACTGATCCACGCTGGATGTCTCTCCTGCCGTCCTCTGAGTCGACCACGGCAACAAAGTCAAGCTGACGTCAAAACCGAGCTCCTTTCTACCTGCTGTTCACCTTCTGTTGAACCTCCTCCCCCTTGTCTCAGCTGAATGCCACCTGTGGGGAGGGCCTCTGTGGAGGAGAGGTGACCATTGCCGAACCCATGAGTGGACCTAGGCCAGTTGGGGAGACAGCTTACTGCACCCCACCCCCATCCTGAGGCTGTGTGATAACTGATGTTCATTCAGGCATATACTAGCTCCCTCCCCTTGTCTCCTGCTCTTCGCTGGTTCATGAACAGCCCTTCATTTCCCAGACCTGGTGGCATCCACGGACTAGCACATATGATTACTCCACTCCAACCCCATCCTATCTAATAAAAGGGCAATATGCAAATTGACTGTCACTCCGTCACAAAAGATGGCGGCACCCACAAGATGGCAGTGCCTGATCCTCTCAGCCCCTTCAGAGTCCTCCAGTCCCAGTGGGGAGGGGACAGCTGCTGAGAGTGGGCAGCGTGAGCAACCTGGTGAAATGCTTATTTTGTCGCAGCAGCGATGAGGCAAGCATTCCATGCCCAGCTGTGGATGGGCCTCTGGGATGCAGAGAGCCTCTGGGCAGCGGGCATGGAGTGGCCAGGCCCCACAAAGAGCTACTGGTGCACAGATTCGTGCACAGGGCTACTAGTGACTATATAATTTGTCAGCATCTGCCAAGCATCACAGAAAGTCATTTCATGTTGCAGCCACCCAGGACATGCCTCAGATGTGAGTTCCCCTTAACAAACCCAATTAATGACCAGACTGGAGTGGCCAGCCCCCGTTCTCTGCTTATGGGAGTGGCTTTTCCATCTCAGGGCCTTACCATCGTGGGACAAACATCCTCCCTACAACCACCCTTTTTAAAGTAAACCCACTCTCGCCTGACATTCTCTAACACTGTGGTTGGCAAACTGCGGCTCTCGAGCCACATGCGGCTCTTTGGCCCCTTGAGTGTGGCTCTTCCACAAAATACCACGGCCTGGGCGAGTCTACTTTGAAGAAGTGGCGTTAGAAGAACTTTAAGTTTTAAGAAATTTGGCTCTCAGAAGAAATTTCAATCATTGTGCTGTTGATATTTGGCTCTGTTGACTAATGAGTTTGCCGACCACTGCTCTTAACACTTTACCCCGAGTACTATTTGAAATGATCTTAAGTATCTGTTTACTTGTGTTTTTGACTGTTAGACCCATTGCATCCACTGCTGGGCACCTAGTAGGTGCTCAAAAATATTGAATGAATGGCAGCTCACCTGTGCTGGCCTAGTGGTCACTGCATTCTACTGAGTTTCTCTCTGAATCCCCTCCCTGCTGAGCCTGACCATTGCTGGCTTCGTAGGGCCGTCATTATTTCATATACATATATATATATATATATATATATATATATATATATGTATATATATATATTATTGATTTTTTACAGAGAGGAAGGGAGAGAGATAGAAAGTCAGAAACATCGATGAGAGAATCAATCAGCCACCTCCTGCACGCCCCACAGTGGAGATGTGCCCGCAAGCAAGGTACATGCCCCTGACCGGAATCGAACCTGGGACCCTTCAGTCCCCAAGCCGACGCTCTATCTTCTGAGCCAAACCGGTCTCAGCCGTCATTATTTCTTATCATCCTGTCGCCCTACCCAAGTTCCACCCTGTCCTCATTACTGCCACACCACGCTCTGCAACTCAGAGGTCACAAAAACACCAGCATTATCTAGAGGTCAAAGTTCTGACTCAATTTGGCTCCCAAGGACCCACAGATTCGAGGTCAGCTTCCCACATCTTTCTGGTTTTACTTTCAGACCAACCCAGAGTTCCCCTAAACACCTCCACGTCTCACCTGGCATAGCCATCCTGCACTTTCCAACGGCATCTTCTCCAGCTGGGGAAGTCCTTTTCACCTTTCCTAACTCCACATCTTCCTCCAGGGCAACCGTAGCACCAGGCCCATCCCTTCCTCTCCTGGTTGGGTTTTCCTGTCCTGGGTAGAGGCACCCATCTACAAATGCTCCCATAGGTAGCACCTGAGTCTATAGGAAGCTGAGCTCATACCAGTGTCTCCAGCTCTACTCTAATACTACGTGGATCATTCTAGACTCCCTCTCGTAGTTTATCTGTAACTTACCACTGCAACAACCCACTTACTTGACTGTTAGATCTCAATATCCATGTATAGTACAGTTTCTCACTGCATTTTACCTGTGAATTTATTTGCCCTCGAGATCCAAGCTCATTCCCAAGCACTTAAAAAAATAATTAAGTGCTTTGTGATCTCACTCATATGTAGAACAAGATAAACTGGTGAACAAAAACAGAGCCAGAGACATAGAAGCGTAGAACAGACTGTGGCAGGCACCTCAGAGGGAAGGTGGGGGAGGGTGGGTGGGTGAGAAGAGATCAAAGAACTTAAATGCGAATATGCATAACCCATGGACATAGACCATGGGGTGGTGAAGGCAGGAGGAGGCCAGTGGGGGTGGGCTAACAGGGGTCAATGGAGGAAAATGGAGGGCATATGTAATACTTCCAACAACAACGATTTAATTTAAAAAATAAAAAAATAAATAAATAAATGTTTAATATATCCCAGGGGCCCACCTAAACACTACATACACATCATTGAATTCTCCTAACCAGCCATGGGAGACATTTATCATTACTCCCATTTAACAGAAGAGGACACTGAGGCACAGAAAAGTTCAAGCCAAGATATGCAATTGCTGAGTGGCAGAACCAGGGCTGACCTGAGGGAGTAGACCTCCAGAGTCACGGCCGCCACAGCTGTACCGTGTGGGAGACATCGCGGGCAACCTGAACTGAATTAGTAACACCGCAGTTCCTCGACTTTTCACTTGCCAGCCTTCCTGCTCCTTGGAGTTGAGAGCTTCCATCTTTGGCTGTTTGTGTGGCCCCTCCACACTGCAGATCCCTGCTGCAGGTCAAGGATGGTTCAACCCCAGCATTTTGCTTTTTACTTTGTCTGTGTCTTCAACACTCTGATAAATCAGTTATTTAACTTATCATTCTCTCCCCCCCCACTCCCCCACAAAAGCTGTTCCCAACCCCACTTCAGTCCCACCTGGTCCTGAGCTCCTGGCTTCCCCTCCCAATACCAGATTTTCTATTCAGTAGGTGTTCTCTCCACTTCCCTTTCCCACGCCTCCAAGTTTCCTCCATCTTCTTGCACATGCCCTCTTCACACACACAGGTCTCTAGGCAAAGCTTCTAGCTCTGCTGCATCTGTGTGGGGTGCACACCCACTTCCCTTCCTCCCTCCCCATCTCACCTTTAGGACCTCTCGGTGTCCCCTGTGTACCTGAAGACACGCAGAGGCTTCCCCAATCTCAAAGTTAAAAACTCACAATGGTCAAAACCGGTGTGGCTCAGTGAATAGAGCATCGGCTTGCAGACTGAAAGGTCCCAGGTTCGATTCTGGTCAAGGGCATGTATCTTGGTTGCAGGCACATCCCCGGTGGGGAGTGTGGAGACAACTGATCCATGCTTCTCTCTCATCCATGTTTCTAACTCTCTATCCCTCTCCCTCTCTGTAAAAAAATCAATAAAATATATTTAAAAATATATTAAAAACTCACAATGGCCGAAACCGGTGTGGCTCAGTGGATAGAGCGTCGGCTTGCAGACTGAAAGGTCCCAGGTTCAATTCTGGTCAAGGGCATGTACCTTGGTTGCGGGCACAACCCCAGTGGGGGGAGTGTGCAGGAGACAGCTGATCTATTTCTCTCTCATCGATGTTTCTAACTCTCTGTCCCTCTCCTTTCCTCTCTGTAAAAAAATCAATGAAATATATTAAAAAAAGTAAAAACCACCTCATCTCTCATTGCTTCCCCTCTTTTAGAAGATATTGCCTGAGTGGCCGGCCCAGTCCTTCGCTTATGGGAGTGGCCTCCTTCACGCCTGCTCCAGGCCATGGGGATTCTGGGATAAACACAACAGGACAAACCCGTGTTCTCAATGGGCTTCCACTCCAGTGCGTGCAAACTGCGTGAAACAGCTGGGAATACCCCCTCCCGCCACCTGCTCAGAGAACAGCAGCGCATCTTGGTGAAAAATGATCACATCTGTTTTATTGAGTATCTGAGGCAACTCCGTTGTCCTCTAACATTGCAATTTAGGGTCAGGAATCCCCGACTTGGTTCAAGCCTTCATAGGGACCCGTCCTCCAACTTCCTGGACATCGATCCTTGTGACCTCACACTTGGCGAGAGCGGGGATTCTGGAGGTGGAGCCGACAAGGGGGTGAATGCTGCTCTGAACACAGGCCCGGGGGGGCCCCCAGAAGGCCCTTGGGACTGGAGAAAGGATTGCTTCTCTGGCCAGATCTGACCCTGTTACCCCACCGCCACGCTAACGCGTTAGGTCCTAAGAGCCGGTGTTCCAGCAGCCGCACACAGCGGCTGCCCCAGGCTCGGCGGGAGGACAGACGGCTGCTCACTGTGACTTGGGCCCCGGGGGTGGGTCGGTCTGGCTTTAATAACGGCACAGAAGCCCCGGGGCCCCCCGCACTGGACGGTCCTGGTTCTGGATGTGTATAGACAACTCTGGCTCAGAAAACCCCCCGGAAGGGAGCTCCGCGCGGACCACTCAGCAGGCTCGCCCGCCCGGGCTACTGCCTCCCGGCGGCGGCGGGCGCCAGCGGCCTGGGCTCCTCCGGAAGCCCCTCGGACACGGCCTTGAGCGCCTCGGACACGGCCTTCAGCTCCTCCGACACGGACTTCAGCTTCTCCGGCAGCTCCCGCAGCCCCTCCGACACCGACTTCAGCTCCTCCGACACCGACTGCAGCTTGTCCGGGAGCTCCCCCCTCTGGTCCTCCTCCCCCTGCCGTCCTTCCGGCTCCGGCAGCTCCATCTCCTCCGGGAGTCCCCTCCGGTCCTCGGGAATCTCCTTCAGCTCCTCGTGCTCGGGGTACACCTCGGACACGTTGTTCATCTTGGCGAAGGCCTGGTTGATCTCCATGAAGGTCTTGTTCTTGGTCTCGGGGATCACCAGGAACACGAAGGCGGCGGTGAGGAAGCACACCCCCGCGAAGATGATGAAGCTATAGGGCCCGAGGCCCGCCTGCGGGAAGGGCGGCGGGGCTCACTCTCTGGAAAAGCCGGCCCTTTGGCTGGGCGAGGGCTCCGTGGGCCCGGGCCCCCGGCCACACTCACCTGGATGAAGGGGAAGAGCAGGCCCACGGCGAAGTTGCAGAACCAGTGGACGCTGCCCCCCACCATGTAGGCCGAGGACCGGGACGACTGCAGGAAGATCTCCGTGATCATCAGCGCGGGGATGGGGCCTGTGGGGGAGGGAGGAGGGAGAGCTGCCCTTGAGGAAGGCGGAGCAAGCCCGCCCAGGGTCCTGGAGCCCCTGCCGGGTGCCCCCGGGGCCTCGGGGGGTGGCGAGTCTCTGGGACCCCAGGTGCAGCAGCAGGGGGAGAAGGCTAGAAGCTGGAATTCTGCACAACATCCTATGAAGTCCCCAAAGGGCTGACATCTCTGAGGCTCTCACCCCCATCCCTCGGGGCAGCGTGTTTCAGCCCACATGGCTCAGTAGGCTCTGCCCAACCCCCCTGCAGCAGGAACAGGGGTCCCCAGAGCCCCTCCAGGGCGCTCAGGCCGGGCGCTCCTGGGGCGGAAGGTGCGGGAGAGGGCGGGGGAAGCAGAACCAGCTCTGGGTACATACTGGGCCCCAGGGCGTGTCCTATGACGTAGGTGAGGACACAGACGATGCTGAGGTAAGGCATCCAGGAGACGGTGGTCTGTGGGGGAAACAGAGTGGGGTCACCCCGGGCAGCGAGCAGGGACAGGACGAGCCGGGAATCTCGGCTTCCAGAGGACCGGCTGCTCTGCCCGGCCGAGCAAGGATGGCACCGGGCTCCTCCTCCAACAGGAAGCGCCCTCTCTTGCCACGGGAAAACGGGCAGGAAGCGGGCAGGGGGCTGCGGGGGGCGGGGCGTGGGGGCCGCACCCCCTCACCTGCAGAACCAGAGCGACCGTGAGCACGCAGCAGGCGGAGAAGCAGACGGAGAAGCCCAGGAGCAGCAGGATTCTCCTCCCCAAAAGCTCCACCACGAACACCTGGAGGGGAGGGGCCGGGAAAAGGGGGGGGTCAGCGGGAGCCAAGAGCTTTCCACCCCCACATGTCCAGCCTTTGCCGGAGGCTCCTCCCCCGCCCACTGCGCACACCCCTTCTGTGCCCCTGAATGGCCAGCAGCGGGCCCAGCACTGCGCAGTCCCGGGGTCCCCTTTGCTCTTTATGTTGGGGTCCTGGCGCGGGCAGTGGCCTCCAGGAAGCACCACTGGCCCGGTGGGAGCTTGGGGGCCGAGGGCGGGGTCCTCTCCGTCTTCGAAGAGACAGGCTGTCACCTGAGCAGAGCCCAGAGGCGACACGGGAAGGGACCCCCCCCCCCCACTCTCGAGACGCACTTCATCCTGGGCGGCCGAGGGCGCTCAGCTCCCCGGACACTCACGGCCAAGATGGTGATCATCACGTTGACAGCCCCGGTGCCCGCCGTCACGTACTGGATGTTCTCGTCCTTCACCCCCGCCCCCATGTAGATCTCATCCGAGTAGTAGTAGATCTGGAAGCAACCGCAGGGCCGGTGAGCTGGCAGGCCACCGCCTGTCCGAAGCCCCGGCCCAGCCTGCTGCCCTCCCCACACCCCCCTGCTCCCGGCCACCCCATCCCAGGCCGCCCCCCCCCCTGCTCCCGGCTGCCCCCTGCCCCAGGCCACCCCCTACCGCGTTCACTCCCGACAGCTGCTGGCCGCCCATGAGGACGATGATGGAGATGAGCTGCCAGCGCAGGGACCGGATCCTGAACAGCTTCACCACGGAGATGA
>PVJN01025782.1:0-14609 GCA_004026805.1 Lasiurus borealis | reverse complement strand
TCTCCTCCATCTCATCCTCCACGTAGTCCCAGCCGCGCACCCGCCTCAGGGCTGAGGGAGGGGACCGGGGGGGCGGCGTCTGAGGGGGCCCACGGCTTCCCCGGAGCAAGGACACCCCCTGCCCCTGCCTTCTACCTCCCCCAGGAGCGCCTCACCTTCCCTGGCCGCTTCCTGGTTTTTCTTCTGGACCAGCAGGTACCTGGGGCTCTCCGGGAAGAAGGGCAGCAGCAGGAGCTGCAGAGCCGCGGGGATCCCGGTCACCCCGAGGAGGATGGGCCAGCCTGCAAGGGGGATGGGCGCCCCTCTCAGAGGCCCAGCCAAGGACCCTGCCTCTGGCCCCCCAGCCCCATAGCACCCGGATGGGTTCTCCTGGGAGCGGTTTTCTCATCCCCGTGTCCCCAGCACCCAGGAGGGCGCTTAACCGACACCCTGCGGATGCGTTCAGAGGGCGTGATGGCCCGCCAGTGCCCACCTCCCAGGTGGACAAAGTAGAAAACCGATGCCGCCACGTGTGGCGAGAATGTGGGCAACTGGGAAGTCTCCACGGTCGTGTGGACACGTGGTGGCCTTAGAGGACAGGCCGGCAGGAGCTGGGGGTGCTGGGCCCTTCAGCTCTGACCCCGCTGCCTGCTCAGGCCCGGTCACCCCCGGGCACGCAAACTAGAATGGTCAGAGCATCGCCGTCTGTTGAGTAAAACCCGGAGCGATGCCGGCCCGGGGGGCAGAACGGAAACCCAGATGGTGGTGAGCTCACAGCATGGATTCCACTCCCTCAAAGCCGCCCTCCCCAGCCCGAAGAGGGACTAGAACACGTCAGCGTCTGTCACCAGCACCTCATGGGCCAGGGCAGCGCGGGGCCGAGGGCCAGCCAGCCGGGCGGAGGGAAAGCCCAGCGCAGACGGCCGTCCAGCGAGCGGAGGGAGAGGGGCCGAGGCCGGAGGCGGCTGCGCTTACCTTTCGTGTTGGCGAGGACATGCCGAAGGCCCAGAAGCTGGGCCGCGAGGATGCCCACGGTGATGAAGAGCTGGGGCACCACCCCCAGAGCCCCCCTCAGGTTTTTGGGGGCCAGCTCCCCCAGGTACATGGGGACGACGTTGGAGGACAGACCTGGAAGAGGGCGAAAGGACACGCGATGAGGATTGGGGTGGAAGGACAGTTAGAGGCGATCAGGCTGGCAGGGGAGTGGTTATGGGGGTGATCAGGCTGGTGGGCAGAAGTGGAGAGGGGCAATCAGGAAGGTAAGATTCTGTGTCCCTGTCTTTCAAAGAACAGCTTGCTTTGCAGGAAACGTTACTGGGGAGACCCGCCCACTGTCCGCCCTGGAGCCAGACGTAAGTGCCGGACGCAGGGGTTCGAGCCTGGCTCACACGGCACAGAGGGACAGCGTGAGTCTGGCCTCAGAGACCCCAGGTTGGCGCCCGGTCCTCCCTCCTCGTGACGGTTGGCGATCACGGGCTCGGCAGTGCGGTGCCACCTGGCTCACCTGCACATATGCCCACCAGCAGCCTGGCGAAGATGATGATCTCATAGGAGCGGGCGGCTTCGCTCGATCCCATCATGATGGCGGGCACGATGGAGAAGAAGTTGTTCAGCAGCAAGGTCCCTTTCCTGCAGAGGACAGCGCGTCAGCGGGCGGGCCTGGCCGGGCAGCTCAGGGTGAGGGCACCGTCCTGATACTCCGAGGCTGTGGCCACCTCCAGGCAGGCACATGCAGGAAGCAACCAGTGAATGCATCAACAAGTGGAACAACAAATCAGTGTGTGCTCTCTCTTTCTCTCTCTCCCCCCACCCCTCTGTCCCCTCTCCTTCCTCTCTCTAAAAATCAACACATTAAAAAACAAAAGTAAAAACCAGCCAAAACTGGTTTGGTGCCCACTTCCCTGGGCCTCACTCCCTTCTCTGCTTCGCTCAGGCCACTGGAAGGAAGCCCTGTTCTTGCAGGAATCTTCCTCCAACGGGCCTCCAGTATACAAAATAAAATTCCTGCCGAAACTGGTTTGGCTCAGTGGATAGAGCGATGGTCTGCGGACTGAAAGGTCCCAGGTTCGATTCCGGTCAAGGGCATGTCTCTTGGTTGTGGGCACATCCCAGTAGGGGGCGTGCAGGAGGCGGATGATCAATATCTCTCATCGATGTTTCTAACTATCCCTCTCCCTTTCTCTCTGTAAAAAAATCAATAAGATATATTTAAAAAATAAATAAAATAAAATTCCAGGTCTGTCTGGGAAAGACAAAGCTGTTGAATTATGTTTTAAATTATAGATTACTATTCTGTGTCTCCAGGAAGGTCAAAGGCAGTCGTAAGACATAAAAACCAAAAACTGTAAATTACAGTTGACCACTTGAACAGTGAAAGTTTTTATGTTAACAAATATACTACGTGGGGCGTGCAGGAGGCAGCTGATTGATGTCTCTCTCATCGATGTTTCTAGCTCTCTGTTCCTCTCCCTTCCTCTCTGTAAAAAATCAATAAAATATATTAAAAAAAAACAAACAAAAACAAACAAACAAAACAAAACCCGTGCTATAAGCTACATTGGGACTGACTTCTGGGCCATGTCATCTGAGGTTTAACACTTCCAAAGGCAAAAAAGAAGAAGAGATCTCAGTGTGTTGGAGTGACGGTCAATTTACATAAAAATAAACAAACACAAAAGTTTCCCGGCTGAGGGGGTGGGGGGGCGGAGACAGTGGGCGGAGGCCTGGCCCCAAAGCACTCTGCTCGCTCTGTGTCCACCCTACGCCTGAGACCTGCCCCTTCTTCTTTAGCCCCAAGACCTGGCCTGTGACCCCAACATCTGGCCAATGTCTGGTCTTAAGACCACGTCAGCAAACGGTAGCCATCTCGGACTCAGCCTCACCTTACAGTGAGGTTGTCTGCGGGAGGCGAGGTCTTAAGCTCCGAGAGGGTGGATGCGTTCGGTGGAGGTGAAGGGTCACCTCTCCTTACCTCCCAAATTTGTTCACCAAGAAGCCGACCATGAGGGACCCGATGAGGCCTCCGAAGGGGAACATGGACACAGACAGCGACCACAGCACCGTCAGGGAGAAGTCGGTCAGGTAGGTGCTGGTCCGGTCGTAGTAGGTCTCGTTGTAGAATTCCTTCATGAGCTGCGGAGCGAAGAGAACGGAAGGCCCGCCCCGTCGGACCCGGTTTTGCAGAAAGAGCCCCGGAAGCGGCTGGGCCCACGCGGGGACAGCCGGGCTCACAGATAGGACATTGTGAGGTGCAGGGACGGGGGAGGACAACACTGTTAACAGCAGGGAGCAGGGCCCCCTGGGAGGCAAACTGTTTCTAACCCCAGAGAGGGGAGACTCGGGTCTTCCAGGTCAGCGGGTGATCCCTGCCGCTCAGACTCCTCGTAGATGGCAAGGCGGCGGGAGATCAAGGCCAGCCCCCGGGGTCCAGCCAGGCCTGGGCGCTGGCCAGTCCTCCGTCCTGTGCCCACCAGTCCCTTGGGGCCTGTGAGGTGTCCCTTTCCTCCAGGCCCACTGTGTGCCCTCCACGTGTGTGCGGTCCCACGTTGGTGACCCCCCTCCCTGGGCCGTAGGGGCCGTGGGGGCCGGGCTCGCTCCCCGCGGAGACCTACCTGGGAAGGGGAGTTGATGGCGGCCACGTTGTACCCGTACTGGAAGGAGGACCCGAAGGCGGCGATCAGCGTGGCCAGGGCCAGCACCAGCGACAGCCTCTGCGGGAGGAGGGGTCACGGTGAGGTCAGGGGGCCCCGGGGGCCCAGTTTGGTTCCAGGTCTCGTAGGAAGACGGAGTGGAACCGGAAGGTCTGCCTCTCTCATCGGCTCCGGGTCCTGGAACCCGCCCTCTGCGCACCTGGGGTTGGGACAGGCTTCTGCCACCGGAGCACTAGGGGCTGGATACTCCCCCGTTACGGGGGGCTGTCCTGTGTGCACTGTAGGAGCCCCCCTCCCTCATCCGTGACAACCCCAATGTCTCCAGACATTGCTAAATGCCACCCCCCCCCCACCGGCCGACAGATTGCCCCCAGCTGAGACGCATTGGGTCAGAGGGAGCTACTCAAACAACCCCCCTTGAGGCTGAATCGCTTCCATGCGTTCCTGCTGCGGGGCTGCCTTTCCCAGCAGCCCAGGGCTCAGGAGGGAAAAGACAAGCGGTTTAAACTGCTGGGACACGGAGTATGTCCCTGAGCCCCGCACCTTCACTGAAACGGGCACGGGGCGCAGTGAGAAGCCGGGGACCCGGGCACACACGTAACCCTGACACTCGAAACGGAGCCTTCCGCTAAGGCGGTGCTTCCTGCCGAGCGGAGGAAAATGAATTGGCAAGAGCTGTGTCCTTAGACTCTGCAGCTCTCCCTTTGAATCTGCCCACTGCCACCGTCTAGCTTAATCTTTTTTTAAAATTTATTTTATTGATTAGAGAGAGAGAGAGATGTGAGAAATATCAATCAGGCCATCTCCCACTTGAGTCCCAATTGGGAACTGAACCTGCTACTGGGGCATGTGCCCCAACCAGGAGTCAAACCCGCCACCCAGGATGATGCCCGGGATGGTGCTCCAACCAATGAGCCACACCAGCCAGGGCAGTTTCCTCATCCTAATAACGAGGGGATATGCTAATCACAAAGATGGCTGCACCCACAGCTGAAGACAAGCAATCAGCAGGGACCTGAGGCTACGCCCTCCCCTGCCCCTGTGGGGCTTGATGGGGACCTCAGGCTGAGATCCCGCCCTGGTGCCAGGTCAGGGGACCTGAGGCCATGCCCCCGACCAGCAGGCTTGATGGGGGACCTCAAGGTGCACTTCCTGTCCTGGTGCTGGGCTAGGGGACCTCAGGGTGCTCCCCCTGCCCCAGTGCCAGGCTGGGGGGCCTCAGGCCATGCCCTCCATCCTGGCACCGGGCCAAGGGACCTGAGGCTATGCCCCCTGTCCTGTGGGGCTTGACAAGGGTGGGACTGGTCGGGTCTGGATCTACCCCAAAGTGGGGGGGGCAGGTCTCAGTCTCACATGATTTTGAGGCGATTGTGGGTGGGTGGGGACTTGATGCTGGGTCCCCTGTTTGATGTGCATGAATTTCATGCGCCGGGCCACTAGCCTGTACAATAATGAGGATGGCAACACCCCAGAGTTGTGGGAGGAGGAGCTAGAAAAGCAGCCACCCCGAGAGGATCCGCTGCCTGCGCTGGGCCCTGAGATGGCTGCTGGAGCCTCCATTCAAGACCTGCATTCACACACACCCTGTCACGTGGGCAGGATAGATGTGAAGAATAAATGGGTTCATCCCTGGCTGGTTAGCTCAGTGGTTAGAGTGCCAGCCTGTGCCCCTCAGGGTCTTGGGTTAGGTTCCCTGTGAAGGGCACGTACTTTGATTGCAGGTTCCCCATGGCAATCTCTCTCTCTCTCTCTCTCTCTCTCTCTCCCCCCTCCTCCCTTCATTCCACTCTCTGGAAATCAATGGAGTGAATGTCCTCAGGAGAGGATTACAAAGAAGGAGAATAAAGAAGGTCAGGTACAGGGATGGGCAAAGGAGATGGCGAAGGACCTGCCGGTGAGGGGACGAGAGCTTCATTAACCCAGAGGACGGCGCAGCGGCCCGGGCACTTAGGCGCGACCTGGTAAGCGCTCACGTGGCTGGCCCTCCCGGCTGCGCCCAGCACGCTTGGCACAGAGTCCTCATTGTCAGCAATACCCACCGCTGCCGCCCCGTGTACAAACCGCTCAGCGCCACACCTCCGGCCGCTAATCATTAACAGCGCGGACCAGTGGGAAAGCTGCGGGCTCATGCCACTGAACTACTGTAGCTGGGGGGCGGAGGGGGAAGGGGAGGTAGAGGGTGCGACACTCGCCCCCAAAAAACATGCATTCTCCTTTCCAGAGCACCTTGGCATCGTTTTCTAATCCATTTTGTTGTTTTGACTAAAAGCCTCTTTCCTGGCAGGAAGTCCTCCAGGCACATCAGAGGGATGCTTTTCTCCTTAAAAAGGCCAGAGGCCGGGGTCACGCAGCGGCGGGGACAGAGAGTGCTGGGCAGCCCGGGCAGCCCATCCGGGTCCCTGCAGCCTCCGCTGGGCCCGCCCTGCTCCTTGGCTCCAAACCTCCCTCCGCCGGGCTTAATCATTTGCAGTCACCAGCGGAGCAGTTTTGCTTTGATTTCTCCCAGGAAGCTCAGGAGCAGCCCAAAGGGGCAGGTCCACCCTCAGGCGGCCCCAGGGGGGAGCTGCATTGCCCCAGGGGCTGGAGGCTTCCTTCCCCGGAGAATCGAGGGGGGCAGGAAGCTGGGATCGGCCAAGACCGCTTGCCTGGGAACATGGTAATCATTTCTTCAATGTATTGTTCACTTTCTGGCACCGCCATGTGGGGGCGTTCCCATCTTCTGCACTCACCGGGGGACACGCCCGGGAGGTGCATTTCTCTTGGAAGAGGGGACACAGACCAGACCCGGGCCTCCTGTGGCCTCCCACACCCCTCAACGCTTGTGACCTCCCAGTCCCCTTCCGACGGAGGAGAGGGGCTCACACTCGACCAGCACTGTCTTCGTTGTGAAAAGCAAACAAGATAATCCAGGTGTCTGAAACCGGTTTGGCTCAGTGGATAGAGCGTCAGCCTAAGGACTGAAAGGTCCCAGGTTCGATTCTGGTCAAGGGCATGTATCTTGGTTGTAGGCACATCCCCAGTAGGGGGTGTACAGGAGGCAGCTGATCGATGTTTCTCTCTCATTGATGTTTCTAACTATCCCTCTCCCTTCCTCTCTGTAAAAAAAAATCAATAAAAAAATATATTTTTAAATTACTATATATATATATATATATATATATATATATATATGTATATAAAAGATAATCCAGGTGCCGTTGCTCAGCCATCTCAGAGGCAGTGGTTCTCTTTGGGACGGGAGTGCCACTGGCAGCTGGGGAGGGAGACCAGGGATGCGCCTTCCCCCTCCCCCCGCCCCGAGCACACAGGGCAGCCCCCACAGCGGAGAATCACCGGCCCCGGATGTCAACAGTGCCTGCTCTAAACGATGATCAAAAAGTCAGAACAGTATGGGGACTCCACTGTGTGACAGGTAACTGGCATGCACTGTCCCAGCAGCCCTCGGAGATGGCACAGTCATTACACCCACTTTACAGATAAGAAAACGGGGCTCAGGGCAATTATGTCATGTGCCCAAGTCCCCACACGGAGCAGAGATGGATTCCAGGTGCCTCTACCTCCCAGCACAGAGCATGCTCCAAACCTGCCCGGGGCCGGGGTCTCACAATCTTAACCGAATAAACAACCATTTGCCCAGATACGGACTCCTCCTCCCACAGACAGAAGCGCATGCTGTAGTGATGAACAAAATACAGATCCTGAAAGCACTCATCCATGTCTAATATCTCTCTGTCTATGCCTTTTCCTCGAGCAAGAGGCTCGAAAGGGCTAACAGCAGGTCCAGAAAAACCTTTGTCTCTGAAAAAAGGGGGGCGGGGGGCTCTCATCATCTAAAACAGTGGTTCTCAACCTTCCTAAGGCCGCGACCCTTGCATACAGTTCCTCATGTGGTGGTGACCCCCAACCATGAAATTATGCTCCTGTTATGCATCATGATGTAAATATCTGCATTTTCCGATGGTCTTAGGCGACCCCTGTGAAAGGGTTGCTTGACCCCCAAAGGGGTCTCAACCCACAGGTTGAGAACCGCTGCTCTAAAAGGTAGAGAATCTGCGCTCCAGAGGTGAGTGATATTCTAAATTCACGTCTAAATGCACGCTGGCTTCGCTCTGCCGCCTGCTGAGGAGGTGAGTTGTTAAAGTCTGATGCCAAAGTCACAAGAGGGAAACCCCCTCACCAGCCATGTCTGAGGAGTGTGTGGCTGGTTTTGGGGTCCCTTCCCCTCAGGTTCTTTTGGTGAAGGAGGCTGGGACAAACGAACCTCCCCCCGCCCCCCATTCCCTTCAGTTTGGCTGCAGGTCCTTGTTAAGGCTGCTCCTCCAGCAGCCTGATTCCCAAAGGGTCTCAGACCCCAACGCCCCAAATGCCTCCTTTTTCTCTAGTCCCCCCAAAAGCCCAGCTGCTGGGCGAACCGTGAGGGCAGGTCACCCGCAACCGGGCTCCCCCAGTCCCAGCTCCCAGGAGGTCCCCCCAGCCCGGGGGCTGCCCACTTACCCCCTGCCTCTTGACCTCGCCCTCCTGCTTCTCCATCCTCGCTCTGCTCGGGAAGACGCCGCTCGCTTGCTTTCACCAGAGAGCGCGGCGCTGCTGGGAGACAGGGCACCGCTGCACTTTGGCCACCCACGTCCCGGCCAACCCAGCCGTTTTACAGCCCGAGGCCCAGTAACCCTTTCAGCTACCCGCGCCTGCTCTCACTTCTGCTTTCAAAAGCCTGGGGTGAGCTCAGCAAGGGGCACATGGCCACACACCCCCCCACCCGGGGCTGCGGACCCGGTGCCTGCCTTCCTGGTGGCACCAGTCTGCGCCCAGCCAGGCCCGTGGCGGGTGACTGAGGGTTATTTCTGCCACAAACACATGGGAAGGAAGCAAGAGCTGCCATCCCCTCAGCACGCGGTCAGGAAGCCAGAGGGCCTCCAGGAAGTGGTCCTCCCCGCTCCCCAGCTCTACCCGAGGCTCAGCTGTGCCCCTCTGACCACCAGCACTTCCTCCCAGGGTTTCTTTTCCTTCAGGAGTGGCCCAGTGGTTATTCTCTGTGCAATGATCGCTATTGGGAACGCAATCCATCTTTCCACCCCCTTTATCAGCAGGGCAAGGAGGGTGAGTCACGGCTGCAGGTCTGGGCCCTCCACGCGTGGCCAGGCCCTGCCAGACCCCCTGCGGGCACGTGCTCAGCGGCCCCGGGCCAACATCCAGAGCAAAGTCCCAGAGGGCCTGCACCCTGGCATCTGCAGGCCAGGCGCCCGCTGCGTGCACCCAGGTGCAGGTCCAGTGCCTGCGGCCGCTTCTTCCCCTCCTTCCCCTCCACGTGGAATCACCTGGGTCAGGCGCAGCTCCGGCCTCAGCAGCGGCCGTAGGGATTGTGTTCGGGCTCCACCGTGTGGGGGACTGCGAAGAGGGTCACGGTGTAATAACTCCTGTGCCTGTGTGTGTGTGCATGTGTGTGTGCGTGTACATGTGTGCGCCTGTGTGCGTGTGTGCATGTGTGTGCCTGTGTGTGCATGTATGTGTGTGTGTGTGTGTTGCAGGGGTGGGTGGTCCCTATGTCCCTATTTGAAAGGAAGGACTGGCCTGGCCTGCGGGGCTCAGGGGTAGAACATCGACCTACAAACCAGGAGGTCATAGTTCAATTCCCCATCAGGGCGCATGTCAGGGTGGCGGGACCCATCCCCAGAGTGGGGCGTGCAGGAGGCAGCCGATCAATGATTCTCATCACTGATGTCTCTCTCTCCCCCTCCCTTCCTCTCTGACATCAATCAAAATGTGTCTGACACCTAAATAAAAGGGAGGACGGGCCAGCCCGGAGACAAGGATTTCCACCTAAAGCTTGGGAAGGCTTCCAGTTATTTCAAAACTTCTCCAAGGAGCCCAAACCGGTGTGGCTCAGTGGATAGAGCGTCGGCCTGCGGACTGAAAGGTCCCAGGTTCGACTCCGGTCGGGGGCATGGACCTTGGTGGCAGGCACATCCTCAGTAGTGGGTGTGCAGGAGGCGACTGATGGATATCTTTCATCCATGTTTCTAACTATTCCTCTCCCTTCCTCTCTGTACAAAATTAATAAAATGTATTTTTTTAAAATGCACTTCAGGTGGGAGGAGGGGTTAGGCCAACGCTGGGGGAGTGGGAGTGGGAGGGGTAGCCACAGGGGGTGCGAACAAAATCAGTGTCACAATTTGCAGAAATGGGGGAGGGGGGTGGGGGGCGGAGGGAGATGGGGGGAACCGGAAAAGCTGGCTCCCGCCCCATCTCCCTCCCGCCCTCCCGCGCCTGGGACCCCGGGGCGCTGCACCGGGACGGAGTGGGGGGATGCGGGCGCCCCCACCCCGCCTCCACCTCCCCGGGGCCCCTGCGGGCCGGGGCGGCCGTACCTCGCTTCTGCCGCCCGGGAACCCCCTCGCGTGTCGTCACCAACGCCTGCGGGCAGCGGCGCGCGGACCGGCGGGCGGGCGGGGTGACGCGGTCCCGGGCGCGGGGCGCGGGCGCGGCTGCAGCGGCTCCGTCTGGCCGGACCTCCAGCCCCCTGTCCCCGGCGACAGCAGCGGCTCCAGAGCAGCTGGGGGTGGGGATGGGGTGGGGGTACGGGGGAGGGGGAGGGGTTAGAGGTTAGGGATCGCCCCCCCACCCCCGGGTCCCTCCGGGCTCCCGCCTCCGCGGACCTGGGCGTGGGATCCGGGTCGCCCCTGCAAGGGGTCTTTTCGTTTCCGGAACTTTCCATGTTTGTTTGTTACCCACCGGGCCGAACCCGACACCACGGTCTGAATCCACCCGCCCGCCCTGGGGCCAGCGCGGACCGGCGTGGACAGGAGGACGCGGCCGATGGCGGGCGATGCTGGCCTCGCGGTTCCCGGTTTCCAGAGACCAATGCGCAGCAGGGACTGGCTGGGCCCTGGGTCTGAGGGCAGAGAGCAGGCTCAGGTGTGAGCCAGGCACACGTGTGAATATTTCCAGGGGGCTGACTTGTGGGTTTTGTGTTTTTTTGTTTTTTTTAAATAATATACAGAGAGGAAGGGAGAGGGACAGAGTTAGAAACATCCATCAGCCGCCTCCTGCACGCCTCCTCCTGGGGATGTGCCCACAACCAAGGTATGTGCCCTTGACCAGAATAGAACCTGGGACCCTCCAGTCCGCAGGCCGACGCTCTATCTACTGAGCCACATGGGCCCTCTGATGAGAGAGCCAGAGGATCAGTTTCAAGCTCAGGGAAGGTGGGTAGTTGCAGGGGCCACAGGGGTTCCAGCAAGGCCTTCCGGACTTTCCCTCTCCCCCCCCCCACACACACAGTGTGAGCAGTCCCAGGGACATCCTCCTAGGGTTCCATAATCTTGGGGTTCCTCTTTCCCAGAGGGCCCTGCGTTAGGTCCTCTAGCTGAAAGCCTGGCCAAGGATGCTGACACGAGGATGGGAGTTTCAGATCTCTGCTCCCAAATCGCTTGTACTATTACCGGCTTCTCCTGCGCCATGAAGTGTCAGTGTGTCCGCACCCAGTCTGAGAGGCTTGCCAGAATTGGACTGCGGTTCCGCTGGGAGGCGGGGTTCCAGAGGATCTGAGTCCTCGCGTGGGCCAGCACTTGTTTGACTGAGCCTGCTCCTGTGGCCGAGGCGGTTAAAAAGGGCCCTGGCCTCCTGTGACCTCACTCGGGTGGGGAACGGTACTTGGTCACATAAACACACGGATGACTTTTTAACTGCCCACGGGCTCTAAAGACCGGGGAGCGGGTGGAGGTGGTCGGGAAAGGCTTCCTTAAAAAAGTGAGCTGCCGAGACCGGCTTGGCTCAGTGGATAGAGCGTCAGCCTGCGGACTGCAAGGTCCTGGGTTCGATTCCAGTCAGGGGCATGTACCTTGCTTGCGGGCACATCTCCAGTGTGGGGTGTGCAGGAGGCGGCTGGTCAATGTCTCTCTCTCATAGATGTTTCTGACTTTCTATCCCTCTCCCTTCCTCTCTGTGAAAAATCAATAAAATAAAATAAAATAATCCTCAGGTGAGGATAATTAAACAACAACAACAAAGAACACAGAATAGCCGAAACCGGTTTGGCTCAGTGGATAGAGCCTTCGGACTGAAAGGTCCCAGGTTCGATTCCGGTCGGGGGCATGTACTTTTGTTATGGGCACATCCCCAGTAGGGGGCGTGCAGGAGGCGGCTGATGGATGTTTCTCTCTCATTGATGTTTCTAACTCTGTCCCTTTCCCTTCCTCTCTGTAAAAAATCAATAAAATATATTAAAAAACAACAACACACAGAACAGAGAGAAGAGTGGAGGGAGAAGGAAGTTGGTTTGATGGGCGGGGCCAGACTACAGTTAGCCCTTGTGGGCCTGGTTAAGGAGCTTGGTTTTTGTTCTAAGAGCAGAGAGAAGGCATTGAGAGCTCTGGAGAGTGCTCAGGTTTGTGTGTTTAAAGGTGAACTGCCCCTCGAGGGGGCCACGAGGCCATGGGTTTGGGGAGGAGCGGTGGGGGCAGTCCTTTGCTGTAGAACAGCAGGAAGGTGATGGTGCAAGAGATTAGCGGGTACACTGGAGAGAGAGTTAGGATGCAAAGTTGATGAGACATGGGGGGTGACAGTATGGTGCAGAGGGGAAATAGAATTTCTAGAGTAGTGCTGGGATAAAGTGAAAAAGAAAAAAACGATCTTTTTGAAAATGAAGCTTTTCTGAATTGGAAAAAATAAAAAAGTTGACATAGCAAAATTTAACCAGGACGTAACAGGTTGAATTCATACCTCCAAGCAGACTGGCAGTCCCCGGGTTGTTTTGAGAGCAGACAGTGGTACCAGAACTCCAGGTCACTGGCGGTCTCCCCTCCACTTAGGAAAGTTCTGGAATTGGAAAGTTTTGCCAGGGGCTCCCCAAATCCACTTGCTCAGTCCCCCTCCAACAGCAATGGAGTCACTTGGGGCAGAACCTGCGGCTGCCCAGAATAAAGACTGCCTCTCCCCATCACCCCGTACCTGGGTGGGCACATGACTTGGTTCTGCCCAATGCCACATAGCAAAGGTGTCACGTGGTGCTTCCTGTCCCTTTCTCCACCCCTGCTGCCTACAATGAGGGTGCCCCCGGCATTGACCTCGCGGTTGAGGCCACACAGAACAGAGCAACAAGATGGTAGGAGCCTGGGCCCCTTGCCCCCGGGGCCACGGCCTGAGCTTCACATGAAATCCTCCTCCATGTGGTTTCCTGTCACTTGCAGCTGAGCCTGATTCTCCCTGCAAGAACTGAAGTAGGGTAGCAGTCACTTCAGGTAGAAACGGCAGTTTGGACTTGAACTTGAGCCCTGCTGTGTTGGGGTCTGTACTTATTTGCTCGCTAAAACAATAGAAAAGTTACTCTGATTTCCTGAACTTACGTCTGCTCTCCCAATCGATTGAATCCTCCATGGCTGGTGGTTTGGATGTCCCATCGATTGTGATCTCACTGGTTATCGAAGCACATTCTTCTGTACCTGGGAACCAGGACAGCACAATTATTCTAAATTGTCCCAGTGGCTCCAGATAACGTGTTTCTGTTGATTCAGTGATCCGTGTACCCAAAACTGTACTTAATCTTTATAGAAAACTAACTTGCTCAATTTTGCTTCTGAAACTGCTTTGTGCAAACCAGGTTCCTCATTCCAAACCCAAAGATGTGATTGATACTTTTGTGATATTCTGCTTATATAAGCCAGATGTGGCGAGCATTTTGGGGTGTGAGATTTGGAGTGCCATTGCCCCCTCATAAGCCGCTGGCTTTGAATAAATGAATCCATAATTCGGCTTCTTGATTGAGGCGTCCTTTGTGAGATTCGGGGTACACTACAACAGAACCATCCAACATTTGCCTGAAAACCTTTTAGGACAGAAAACGGGGAGGGAGCCTTACCCTCAAGAAGCTGTGAAGATGTTTTCATTGACTGCGGCCTGGGTCACGTTTAACTTTTTTTTTTTTTTAATATATTTTATTGATCTTTCACAGAGAGGAAGGGAGAGGAATAGAGAGCCAGAAACATCGATGAGAGAGAGACATCGGTCAGCTGCCTCTTGCACGCCCCCCATTGGGGATGTGCCTGCAACCAAGGTACATGCCCTTGCCCGGAATCGAACCTGGAACCCTTCAGTCCGTAGACCGACGCTCTATCCACTGAGCCAAACCGGTTTCGGCACATTTAACTTTTTGACGAAAGGACTCCCCCTTGGGAATGAACGGCCTAAAGACTCATCTTAAAGGAGAACTCTCGGCCCCCTGAGCTGCTGGGTGCGGACGTCAGCGGAGACTTGCCCAGGCTGCTGACTTCATCAAACGGCACAAGTTTTTGTTCGCTTCTGGTTAAGAACTTGCACGGCTCCGAGTGGCCGGCCTCAACCCTGGTTTCCCCTGCACCCCTGCTGTTTCCATGCGCACGTGGGAGGATGCGGGGTTCTCCAGGGACACGTGCACCGCCTCAGAGCGGAGGCCTGCGGGTGCCTCAGAGGGCACAGACGAGGCTGCTCCCGGCACCCTCTCCAGGAGACGCGCTGCTGTGTCTTGCAAATATTTTCCCGGTCGGCGGCCTGTCTTCTCCTTCTCTGGACAGTTCATGTATTTTAACCTCACAAAACCCCGAGAGCAGAACAATCAAGCAGCATTTCGGAGGAGAGAAGTGCCCCGGATATAGCAGTTAAAGAAGAATAAGAAAGAGACTCGCGCCGAGACAGGTTTGGCTCAGTGGATAGAGCGTCGGATTGCGAACTGAAAGGTCCCAGGTTCGATTCTGGTCAGGGGCATGTACCTTGCTTGCGGGCACATCTCCACTTTGGGGCGTGTAGGAGGCGGCTGATCGATGTCTCTCTCATTGATGTTTCTGACTTTCTACCTCTCTCTCTCTTCTTCTCTGTGAAAAAATCAATAAAATATATTTTAAAAAAAAGAAAGAAGAAAGGGACTCAAAGGCGGGGCTGCAAGGGCTGGGCAGACCCACTCTGAACCAGGCCGCTGCCCTCAGGGCAGAGCCGAGGGGCCCGCTGTCCCCG
>PVJN01025781.1:13851-29782 GCA_004026805.1 Lasiurus borealis | reverse complement strand
TGAGGATGCGGAAGATGCGCATGAGCCGGAGGATCTGGACCACCTTGCCCATGTTCTCGATGTCCTCGCTCTCCTCCTCCCGCGTGTCCACCGCCAGCGTGGCGTAGAAGGGGAGGATGGACACGAAGTCGATGATGTTGAGCGGGTGCTTCCAGAACTTCCTCTGGCAGGGCGCGGCCAGCAGCCGGACGGCCAGCTCTCCGGTGAACCAGGCGATGCACGCCACCTCCACGCCCGCCAGCACCGGGTCGTCCACCTCGCCCTCCTCGCTCTGGAACTCGGCCACGCTGTGGACGCACATGGCCACGATGGAGGCCAGCACGACGCTCAGCGAGGACACGGCGATGAGCTTGGCCGCCAGGCACGAGGCCGGGTTCTCCATGCGGATCCAGATGTGGCGACGCAGCCCCCCGCACCGCAGCCCCTCGAACTTCTCCAGCTCCTTCTCGAACAGGGACGACGCCTCGAAGGACGAGTCCGTGCTGGCCGCCCCGTCGTCGCGGCTCTTCTGCTCCCAGTTCCCGTCCGGCGCCTCCTCCTTGCGCTCCTGGTAGCGGCCGCTGCAGCACGAGCCGATGAAGAGCTCGTGGAGGCCCCAGTACTCGATCTCCTGGCAGAAGGAGAACACGCACAGCTCCTCCATCACGTGCAGCCGGCCCGTGTAGTAGAAGTTGAGCACGTAGCGGAACAGGCACGGGTTGCGGTCGAAGTAGTACTCGCGCTCGGCCACGCTGTAGTCGTCGCACAGCTCCAGGATGGCCTCCTCCGAGCGGCAGGCCAGCAGCCGGCCCAGCCGGGTGTGCGGGAAGCGCAGGAGGGTGCTCTGGTCCACCGACTGCTTGAAGCCCCCCACGTTCAGGTTGACGAGCTCCTCGGCGGGTCCCGGGCGCCGGAGGAACTCACCGAAAACCATGGTGGACGCCGCGGGAGGCCCGGAGCGGGCTGGGCGGGGAGACGACGACGACGGGGCGGGTCGCGCGGCACCTGCAAAGGGACACACACGGGACGGCATGAGCGTTGCTCTGAGCTTGTTCATACCCCGCACCCTTTCCATGGGGTGGAGGGGGTGCCTTCAGGCCCCAGAATGGAGGTTCAGAAACCCCTCTTTAAGGAAAAAGAAAAGGCAAAGGCGGCCGTATCATTGTTTATTTCTTATTTCTCTATTTTAAAAAAAGGTAGAGAGCCGACACCGGTGTGTGGCTCAGTGGATAGAGCGTCGGCCTGCAGACTGAAGGGTCCCAGGTTTAATTCCGGTCAAGGGCACAAACCTAGGTTGTGGGCACATCCCCGGTAGGGGGCATGCAGGAGGCGGCTGATGGATGTTTCTCTCTCATAGATGTTTCTAATTCTCTATCCCTCTCCCTTCTTCTTTGTAAAAGATCAATAACATATATTAAAAAAAAAAAAAAGTAGCCGAAACCGGTTTGGTTCAGTGGATAGAGGGTCGGCCTGCGGACTGAAGGGTCCCAGGTTCAATTCCGGTCAAGGGCACATCCCCAGTAGGGGGCGTGCAGGAGGCGGCTGATGGATGTTTCTCTCTCATAGATGTTTCTAATTCTCTATCCCTCTCCCTTCTTCTTTGTAAAAGATCAATAAAATATTAAAAAAAAAAAAAAAGTAGCCGAAACCGGTTTGGCTCAGTGGATAGAGCGTTGGCCTGCAGACTGAAAGGTCCCAGGTTCGATCCCGGTCAAGGGCACGTACCTTGGTTGGGGCCACATCCCCAGTAGGGGGCGTGCAGGAGGCAGCTGATAGATGTCTCTCTCTCATGGATGTTTCTAACTCTCTGTCCCTCTCCCTTCCTCTCTGTAAAAAAATCAATAAAATATATTTAAAAAATAAAAAGTAGAGAAATACATCCTTCCATCCTCCCCCCACAAAAAGCAATGCATTTTGGATCACTTACACGATACAAGCATCTCCAGTCTCAACCAGGGAATGCTCAGTGCCGATGGGACAGGCCAGTGCCCTCCAGCTGGTCGCTCATCGCTCCTGGTCCCCGGGGCTCTGCCATGCGCCCTCGGAAACAGCTCCTTCCTCTGCCCTGCACCTCACCCCCAACCCGCACATCACCGGGGGCTCCGCTCAGCTCTCCCCACAGAGGCAGGTTTCCCCTTCTGTTCCGAGGTCTGACCCCTTTAAGAGAAAGCCCTGTTCCCTGCGCTGGGAGCGGACCGTCAGGAGGATATAATTACCTCCCTGTCCTGAAGTACCCCGCATCTTAAAGGTCTCCTTACACTTCACGGGATGGCGTTTCAGGTGTCCCCGCGGGGGAAGAAGCCTTTTTAAGTTAATTGCACTATCAGTTTCCTGATGCAAACGTTCTCTGACCTCCCCTGGCCCCTCACAGAGAGAGCGTCTCCCACACACCCCCAGTCTGTGGCCCCCAAGTCTCTGGCCCAGTACACAGCCTGTGTTTAGTCCTGGCACTAACCAGAATGCACCAGACCCATTTCTCAGAGAGAAAAGAAGAGATTTTGAGCATCAGCCAGTACAGTGATGTTTCCTCAGAACAGAGGATGCAGATAAAACAGAGGCAGGAGATGTCAGATGAAATGAGCAATGGGGGAAAGGGGAATTCTTTTTTTTTTTTTTAATATATTTTATTGATTTTTTTTACAGAGAAGAAGGAAGAGGGATAGAGAGAAACATTGATGAGAGAGAGACATCATCAGCCGCCTCCTGCACAACCCCTACTGGGGATGTGCCCGAAACCAAGGCACATGCCCTTGACCGGAATCGAACCTGGGACCTTTCAATCTGCAGGCCAAAGCTCTATCTACTGAGCCAAATGGGTTTTGGTGGAAAGGGGAATTCTTTTTTTTTTTTTTAATATGTTTTATTCATTTTTTTACAGAGAGGAAGAGAGAGGGTTAGAGAGTCAGAAACATCGATGAGAGAGACACCGATCAGCCGCCTCTTGCATGCCCCTCACTGGAGATGTGCCCACAACCAAGGCACGTGCCCCCGACCGGAATTGAACCTGGGACCCCTCAATCCACAAACCGACGCTCTGTCCACTGAGCCAAACCGGTTTCGGCGGAAAGGGGAATTCTCGACACCAGGCACCAAAGCGTATGCCAAAGCCACTCTATGCATAGGTAAGTCCTCACTTAATGTTGTTGCTGGATTCTGTAACATTAAGTGAAACAACATATAACAAAACCAATTCTACCGGAGGCTAAATTGATAGGAGCAAGAGTTAAGTTTCTCCCTGGCATCTGATCAAAGCAGTAACAAAATGGCATCGAACAAGATGATGCTGTACAACCACCTAGAGATCTGCTATAGGCAAGACCGCCGAACCATCTTCACCAGTGAGTGGACAGGGCTGTGTTTGTGACTGTGACTTAGAAAGACCCCTCTGTCTCCGGGTGGAGAATTTCGGGAAGACAGGCTGGGGCCAAGGACACAGGACTGCAAGAGAACAGGAAGGAGGTGAGAGGACCCAAACGCAGGCAGCAGGGGCGTGACCAAGAGGAAGGGACAAATGAAAGCGAAGTTTGTAGCATTTATAGGCCTGACAGTTCTTGGTGACTGACTGGAAAGAAAGGGACAAGGAAGCTGAAAGGCTAACGGAGGGGGTGCTTTCTACTCTGCATAAGTGAGTGGATGGTGACACTGTTACAGAAAACCGGAATAACCAAACCACGCTCGGAGAGTTTGGAGTGACATTTATTTCGTGCGGGTCCAGAGGAAAATGTTTCTCAAATGCTGGGCCCTTATTGTATAAGCAGGCCCACTATTATAGTTCTCAGGGGTAAATATAACTCCCTTCTTGACAATAACCAAGAATCAATTATTTGACTCATGTACATAAAACCAGTGGGGAATGAGGTATCCATATTATATAAAAACCGCTGTTTGACATTTTAACCTTGCTACTGGCTTCTGTAAATGTTTGCTTGCTTAAATAATAAGGAAAATGAGACTATGCTCACTTCAGAGAGGCCATTAAACCTTCCCTGGACAAAATGATCAGCACTGGCACCAGGCCAGGCCTTTGGTTAAGGTCTCAAGGCCTCAGCAAAGAGGGGCCCTTTAAGAACTTGCAAAGGGGCAGGAAACATCCCATATTTGTGAGACAAAGAAGGTAAAAACATATAAATAGAGAAAATTTCTGCATGTTGGGGCCCAGAATTTAAGAGACATTTTCCTCTGGACCCGCGTGTAATAAATGTCACTCCAAACTCTCCGAGCATGGTTTGATTATTCCGGTTTTCTATAACAACACCATCAGAGAAGGAAACTGTTAGAAAGTCATTTTTTTTAAATAATTTTTTTATTGATTTCAGCGAGAAAGGGTGAGGGAGAGAGAGAAACATCAACGATGGGAGAGAATCATTGATCAGCTGCCTTGGGTACGCCCCACACTGGGAATTGAGCTTACAACCTGGGCATATGACCTGACTGGGAATCGAACCATGACCTCCTGGTCCATAGGTTGATGCTCAACCACTGAGCAATGATAGCTGGCCTAGGAAAGAATTTTTTGAGCCCCTATGTTTACAGAAAGCCAAGGCTGTTGGGGAGACAAGTGTTTTCCCCTCAGAAAAGTACACACCAGAGGACACGGCCTTCTGTCCTCCATCCCCACAGGAAGCCTACGGTCATCAGGAAGACATGGACATTTTCTCCGGGGACACCATCTATGTGCTCCCATGAAACCAGAGACCACAGCACGGCCTGACACACCAGTGAACAGATTTGCTGACCTCTTCAAAAGACACGCTATTTTCCCCACCTCTGCTTTCTATTTTTAGTTAAGATACCGTCTTTGAAGAGCCTAAATCAGAGCTAATGGCTTGCTCCAAATATTTCTGGAACCTCATCTCTCTGAAAGCAGGCTTAAGCTCGTGGCCAGGAGAGGAGCGACACGCTCCCAGGAGCGAGCATTAGCTAAGCCGGCACTAAGACTTTAATGGATGTTATCTTCTGGGGGATTGTTTTTCATCTCCCCGGCTCCCCTGACAAAGCCCCCGCGCCAGAAAGCCAGAGTCTGCCTTCATGATCCTCTCTGCATACATCAGTCTCATAATCCCGGGCTGTGCAATCCATTCCCCACTCACCCTGCAGTCCCTCCTCTAAAGAACGCAGCCATCAGCCACAGCATCTCTTCTGGCCTGGCCTCCTGGCTTTTTATTCACTCCGGAGCAGTGTAAAAGCTCATTACGAGGCCCCTTCGTTCCACAAACTCTAATCCCAAGAGCCACATGCATCCTGAAAGCAAAGGTTTCTTTCTGGGGGCTTTCCAAAGACAGAGAAAGGAACACCTCTCTGGACGAGAACAAATGCTTCAGCTCAGAGGGCAAACTAGTACTGTCCAAGTCACAGTGTGGGAATGCAGTGTCCGTTTCCTGGGCTGTGTCCTATGACACCCACGGCACCCACTGCACCCACAGCACCCACTGCACCCACTGCAGGGGACCCGGTGAGCTCACAACCTGGGCATATGGCCTGACTGGGAATCGAACCGTGACCTCCTGGTCCATAGGTCGATGCTCAAGCACTGAGCAATGATAGCTGGCCTAGGAAAGAATTTTCCCACCTTTCCACACTGCGGGAAGGTTCCCTTACACGCCCACAGCCCCCCGCAAAGGCCAACATTCCTGTCCTCATGAACTACCGTGGAATTCTGTAGAATTTTAAAGGTTGAACGGGCATCCTGCAGCGACTAAGGGTGAGAGCAGAAGCTTCAAGCCAGAGGTGCTAATGCCCACCCTCATGCTCCCGACAGCACGCTGGCTCTCATGTGCAAAGTGCCATCCAGAAAAGCAGATACTGAGCATCATTACTTGCAAGATTCCTATCATCCGGCCAGCATTGAACAGCCAATCGCTCACTTCTATTCAGAAAACATTTTCTAGCTCAAAGGTAACCTATAGCTGTTTATGTATCATTTATATATTTTATTATTTGTATATATATTACTTATATGTTGTTATTTATGTGTGTATAAGTAGTAAATATAGATTTATATAGGAAAGCATAAACATAAAGACATATACACATGTGTGTATACAGTAAACTATAGACATACTAAATAAAAATAAGTCAATTCTCTCTAAGTGTGCAAAACTGCTCTAATTCTGACTCAAAATATAGAAAAAAATAACAAAAAAGTACAATTTATTACATAATAGTAAAAAATTGTATGGAAAAAACATACAAATAAGCAACATTAAAAGGATAATATGGAGGGCAAATATTTGCCACTTACAGCACAGACAAGAGGTCAGCATACCTTCATAAAAAACATAATGACAGAGAAGAAAAGAGCAACAACAACAGAGAAAAATGGACAAGAGAGACGAACAGGAAGTTTACAGATAAATGCAAATGAGCCTGAAAACAGGAAAAAATAGGATCCACTCTGCACGTGATAACATAAATGCACATGGAAACTATGCTAACAACGTATCATATGTCATCTCGGTGAAAAAATCCAAAACTTGGACTACATGGCCTAGTGACATGTCTGTAGTTGGGAATGCAAGATGAAAGGGACTCGAATGGAGGGAATTTGGTAGGATCCGCATTAAGCTTCCCCCTTAACCCGGCAGGCCCTCTTCTAGAAGTGTCTCCCAAAGGCAGAAGGCAAAAATGGAAAACACTTGCATAACTCGATGCAACCCAAATATCCATCACCGGAGGAGTGGCTGAATCAGCAATGGCCTAACTCTCTCTACGCAATGGTGTGATTCCTAGGCTGTACTAGTTAAAGCAGGGGAAGGTGTGTGTAGATATATACAGACACACGCATATACACACACATATGCTCATGGAAAGAAAAGAAATAGTGAGAAGATGAATGAAAAATGAATGAAATGCTTCCCTACCTGGGGACAGAGGGAACAGGACACTGGAGACAGTCTGGAAACCTGGGAACCATGCAGTTTTACATAATCATGAATTAAATACAAATGGAAAAGACAATCCTTAATAATTTAATCTTACTGTGTATTCAGTTGGTCATTAACCTCAGGAAGATGAATCATTTCAAGGTGTGTGGTGTTTTTAAAGGAATAATTTGACTGTATTTAGGTATATACCCTAGGGCTGTGATCAGCAAACTACGGCTCACGAGCCACATGTGGCTCTTTGGCCCCTTGAGTGTGGCTCTTCCACAAAATGCCATGGTCTGGGTGAGTCTATTTTGAAGAAGTGGCGTTAGAAGAAGTTTAAGTTGAAAAAATTTGGATCTCAAAAGGAATTTCAATCATCGTACTGTGGATATTTGGCTCTGTTGACGAATGAGTTTGCCAACCACTGCCCTAAGGCAAATAAACTATAGGAACCTTGAAATATTTTTGTTACCGTATTTTCCAGCATATAAGACGACGGGGCGTATAAGACAACCCCCAACTTTTTCAGTTAAAATATAGAGTTTGGGATATACCCGCCCTATAAGACGTGATAAATTGTGATATATTCATACAAGGAACACTACACCAAAATAAAAAGATGATCCCTGACTTTTGAGAAGATTTTCCTGGGTTAAAAAGTCATCTTATACACTGGAAAATACGGTATTTATATTGATATAATTATTCTGAAACTTTTATACTAACACATTAGGTAACACAAAGTAAGTTGTTTATGGTGATGTTATTAAGAACCCCCCAAGATGCAGGATGCAACAGAAATCAAATATAAAAATCAAAGAAATGTAAGTAAAAACCTGATGATCCTAAATTGAAATTGGGACTATCAGGACCAACTCACAATTTCTTTTTTGCAAAAAGAAATTCTTATTTCCACCGAAAAGGCTTAGAACAAAATGGCCAACATGGTAAATGCCATGGAACATGATAAAACTCACTTCCAGCACTAAAACACTCATCTCACATCTGCTCTCCTCTTTGGAAATCACCCTCAGCCAAAGAGCTCTGCCTCCCTCAAGGTCATACTCCCTCCCCTGGTCAGCTCACCCCGGATGGCTCACTTATGAGGGGGCTCTGAGGACCCAGCACCTTCTTCTCAAGGTAGCAACCCAACTCCAGAGCTTTCCATCAGATTAGCTGAGGTTTCCATGGCCACCGCATCACGGTTCAGCCCAATGCCATTCCTTCACTTCCCTCAGGGGTTGACCCCCCAGGACACCCCCCAACACACTTCCTACACATACATCTCTGTCTTCGTCTATTTCCCAACCAAAGCCTTCAAACCAAGAATAATGAGCGTGTGCAGATGGAGGCATCAAAATACAATTTCTTACTAAAATCAATCAGGGCTCCTTGGAGAAATATGTTGGTCCCAAGTCTGGGGCGAGAAACTCAGAAGGTAAACCTGTAACATCTTGTTTAGCGGAAAGCAAGGAAACAAACAAGGCCAGAGGAAGAATTAAAATGAATCAGGAGACTCTGGTCAAAGACGGACTGAAAAGAACACACATCTTTAATGCACAGAAACACATCCAGTTAAAAACCCTAAGTTCCTAATAGTATTTGTTTAAAAGAAAAAAAAAAAAAAAACACTGGTTAGTACCTTCCAAAGGTACTAACATGCCAACTCATTATTCTGGAATGTGAGAAATATAGCAAAAAATCAAACATTCTTCATGAATTGCATTTTAAGAGAACCATGTAGTAGTTAGTGAAGAAAATTTTTCTTTATAAAAATATGCCCATAATTCAACAGAAACAATTAAAATGGTATAGTAGAAAATGTTTATTTATAATGAAAAGCACAAACAGGTTGAAAGCAAAAATGAGTAGCCGAAAGAGAATAGGAGTGACTATACTGCTATCACATAAAATAAAATTTAAAACAATAATAGTTACTAGAGATCAAGATAATTTTATAATAACAGAAGAGTCTATTAATCAAAAAGACAAATAATTATAAAGATATATGTATCTAGCAATAGGGCCCCAAAATACTATTTCTATCTGAAAATGATATGATCAGGCATACAGAAAATCCTATAGAATCCACACACGAAAATTATTAGAATACATAAGTTCAGCAATGTTGCAGAATACAAAATTTACAAAAATCAATTGTATTTCTATACAATAGCAATGAGTAACACATATATAAAATTAAGAAAGCAATTCCATGGATAATAGCATTAAACTGAATTTAGGGATAATTATTTTTCAAGTATAGTTTATTGATTTTTATAGAGAGGAAGGCAGAGTTAGAAACACTGATGAGAGAAATATTGATCAGCTGCCTCCTGCATACCCCTTAATAGGGATTGAGCCTGCAACCAGGGTACATGCCCTTGACCGGAATTGAACCTGGGACCCTTCAGGCCAACACTCTATCACTGAGCCAAACCAGTTAGGGCAAGAATAATTTTTTTTAAGTGCTATAAATATTTACAAATGAAAACTACAAGATACTATTGAAGGAAATTAAAGAAGGCATAAATAAATGGAAAGACATTCCATGTTCATGGATTTGGACGATTTATTATTGTTCTAATGGTTAAGATTCCCCCAAATCAATCTATAGATTCAGCACAATCCCTTTTTTCAGAAATCTACAAGCTAATTCTAAAATTCATATGGAAATGCAAAGGACCCAGAATAGCCAAATGATCTTGAAAAAGAAGAATAAATTCAGAAGATACATAATTTATTATTTCAAAACTTGCTACCAAGCTATAGTAATCAAGAAGGGTCGTACTGGCATAGGACAGTCAGGTAGATTAAGACAACAGAATTAGAATACAGAAATAAGTTCATATTTATGGACAACTGATTTTCTACAGGGATGTCAAGACTTCCAATCTTTTCAATAAATGGTATTGGAACAACTGGGTAGCCACGTGTCAAAGAATGAAACTGGATGTCAACCTCACACCGTATACAAAAAATTTAACTTAAAATGGATCAAAGACCCAAATGCATGTGTCAAAACCATAAACTTTCATAAGAAAACTTTTCAATTTTCCTGAACTTGGATTAGGTAACGCCTTTTTAGATATGATACCAAAATCACCACGAATGTAAGAAAAACAGATAAATGACTTCATCAAAATTAAAAATACTAGGCTTCAAAGGCAAATGCCAAGTACCAAGAGCCTTTTCACCCTTCAATTCCCAGCAGGTATCACTGAATGAGTGAATCCTGGACACCAGCAGATATCACGGAATGAATGAATCGTTTCCTGTAATCCGCCAACAATCCTAAGATCTCATACCCCCATGTTGCACACAGGGAATCCTGAACGTGGGTACTCACCGGAGCCCCAGGTCCCCCTATTCCAGAACTCCAAAACCCAGCTTTCATACGGTGGATCCTGTTGAGGCAACATTATCCAGCTTTTATGGGGCAGACTCTCCGCTTTGCCTCAAAAAATGAGTATTTAATTTCTTTTTCATAAGGTGGGAGGAAGGAGAGACTGGGTGATCTTTGAATTTACATATTTTATCGATACCCTTATTAAAGAACGCCATACTCTTTGGTAAGGGACTTTTGTCACTAGCATGCCAAAAAGCACACAGGATCTCAAATTGGGGACATCTGTGCATGCAGAAGGCACGTGGACACAAGGTAGAAGAAGTAATTACAGTGGTACCTCGAGATACGAGTGCCCTAACATACGAGATTTTTGAGATACGAGCCGTCGAGCAAGTGATTTTTGCCTTGAAATACAAGCAACATTCGAGATAGGCCGGCTGCACACGACCCACCAGTTTACCGCGACTCGAGCGTCTCATAGTTTCCCACGCCTCAAGGTTATAACTAATTAAACTCGTATCTCGAGGTACCACTGTACTGGGATTCTCTTCCTTAAGAAAAGGTTAGGTCCCTGCTACTGCCCATCCCAACCACCTGTGCTAAGGACACTCGAGGCTGCATTTGGCCACCTTGTGCCTGTTGGTGTTGGTAAGATGAAAAAGAAAGACGGAGATGTCAGAGGTCCAAGCTTAAAAGAAACACTGCATCCGTCCGCTCCTCTCCAAGTGATACCTGCAGAGCCTTCTCAAAGCCCTTAACCTCTTCCCTCTTTCTCCACTTCTTGCTCTCAAACTCACTAGAAGAGTGCTCTCAAAGCTGGGTATATTCCAGGCTGACACATCTGTGTGCACACGTGTGCATCAGTGGCTTTGACATGCACTTGCTTTGCTCAGAAAAGTAACACACATATCACAAATCCAGTTTTTAATTGGGTAAAACCACTTTTTAAAGTCAATGTCATAAAAGGAAATAGAAACCTAGATTCCTTTTTCTTCCACTCATCCAAAATCTACATTAGTCCTTTCATCAAAGAAAAAAAGGGGAGGGGCATTTTTAAAAAATATATCTTTACTGATTTCATAGAAGAAGGGAGGGGGAAAGAGAGAGAGAAACATCAATGATGAGAGAGAATCATTGATTGGCTGCCTCCCGCACGTCCCCCAATGGAGATCAAGCCTCCAACCCAGGCATATGCCCTTGACCGGAATCAAACCTGCGACCCTTCAGTCTGCAGGCCAATGCTCTATCCACTGAGCCCAACCAGCCAAGGCTTTTTTTTTTTTCTTCAATGATACTGCAGTATCATTGCATACCCTTCTAAACAAGCTGCATTTTATTCTATTAATTTTTTTAATCATTTATGTCTTTTAAAAGCGTAGGTCATATTAACTTCTATTTCTGTCCATGCCATGTGAGAATATTCCAAATAAAACCAAGAAAATGTAAAGAGAATTGAAAATCTAAACTCAATCTTCACCCACGGACTGAGCACCCCCATCTCCCCAGGCACCTTCCCCAGTAATGACCTTCTCTTATAAGAAGACCACAGTGTACCTGCATGTGTCACATGTAAATGGCAGGGCACATCAGGAGTCAACATTTGGGCCAAAGAAGAACACACAAAATGTCCACGGGGTTAAACAGTCCCCCCTGTCTGTGAACTCGGAAATGAAGACGCTAGTGGTCCTTGGTTCAGGCCTTCCTCAAGCAGTGTTTTTACTACAACTAACAGAGTGTAATTCTGTAAAAGACATCGCTCTTTATGAGACAGCTAGAAACACATGCCAGAGCACAGAACACACGAAATTTCAAAGAGCCTGCTGGATTTGAGTCTGTTTCCAGGGACCAGTGTTCTCGGGGTCACCTGAAGCTTTGACCTGGAGCCACCCCTTCAGTCACCTTCCACGTAGCTCAGCCCAGCCCCGTGAGGAAGCTTGGAGAGAATGGGGGTTCCACCGGCCAAGCAGACAGCAAGGAGAGAGCCCGCGTCAGTCTGTTCCACCTCTGACACATCTGACCGCATGCGCCTAGCGGGCAAGCCACCACTGGCACGGGTCCAAGTACTCACCAGAGTCCCAGGTCACCCTATGCCAGAATATTCATAACCGAAACCCAACTTTGATATGGTGAACTGCATGAAATGAATGCACTGGGTCCCCTAATCCATGCTGAACTAAAGACAAGAGCAAAAAGCTAGGACTCGAAAACTTGGATTTGAGTTGCAATCTCCCGGCTACATGACCTTGGGAGGGTAGATCTTGATCTAGAAGAGGTGACACTAGTGTTCAGGTGAGGGGGTTCTGGAGAACCGGCATACTCTTAGGTCAAAGTAATAGTCCCCCCCCCCAACTTCCCAACTCTACTCAAGTTCTCCCCACAGTCACTCAGGGGCACTTTTATTTTAGTACCCACCTCTGATCCCACACACCCCCACACACAAGATACTGTAATGTGGTTTACAATTGTCCTTACACACATCCCAAGTCTGCTCACTGCCGTCACTAGACTCCAAGCTCTTCCATGGAAGGGATTATATATTGTCATCTCCACAGCCCCAGCCCCTGGTGCTAACAGTCTAGTGAAACAGTCTAATTATCTGGAACAATTAACAAAGGCTACAATGCATTTGTCAACAAATTAACAGAAGGATCAAACCAGGCAGGGCGATTTGAAAAGCCTCCGGTGGCCAAACGAGTCAGTTGAACAAAGAAAGTGGGTTGGTGGAGGACTGTGGTGACTGTCCACAATCTTTAAAGAGGCAGAGGCTACCCAGGCCTGATTCTTTGTGGGAAGAGCTGAAGCATCCATCTTATGTAAAAACTGCTGTTTGAAATTTTAACCCTGCTATTGGCTTCTGTAAATGTTTGTTTGCTTCAATAATAAGGAAAATGAGACTATTCTCACTTCAGAGAGGCCATTAAACCTTCCCCGGACAAAATGATCAGTGCTGGCACCAGGCCAGGCCTTTGGTGGAGGTCTCAAGGCCTCAGCACATAGGGGCCCTTTAAGAAATTGCAAAGGGGCGGGAAACATCCCATATTTGGGAGACAAAGAAGGTGAAAACATATAAATAGGGAAAATTTCTGCATGTCGGGGCCCAGAATTTGAGAGACATTTTCCTCTGGACCCACGCGAAATAAATGTCACACCAAACTCTCCGGGCATGGTTTGGTTATTCGGGTTTTCTGTAACAGAGAGGGCCAGTGCAGGTGTATCTCTGGTGTCTGGCAGAACCTGAAATCCTGTTTTCCGTGTGGGATAGCTCAAGTTTAATTAAATTGATCCATTTGCAACATGGCATGGCTCAAATGACAATGTGTCCCTGGCCAGGTACTTCCTATGTGTCCCCAACCTGTGACCTGAGCCAGACTCTTACCCACCCCAGCTCCCTGGCACCCTTTTTTTTTTTATTTTTTTATTAATGTGTTACATGTGTACATATCTTGCCATTGCCCCCCCCCCCTCACTCCCAGGCATACCCTAACTCGCCAGAGTCTTGTGTTCATTGGTTATGCTTATATGAATGCACACAAGTCCTTTGGTTGATCTCTTATCTACCCCTCCTCCCCCTAACCTTCCCGCTGTAGTTTGACAGTCTGTCTGATGCTTTACTGTCCCCGGGACCCATTTTAAGCCAGATCAACTCAAATGGACACAAACAGAATCTTGCCACAAAAACAGTCGGGTCACTCGTTTAAGTCTCAACTACAAATGTCAAAACGTGGGGGGAGAGGGGCAACGTGAACGCGGAATCTTCCGGGGCTGGTCTATGCACCCCCCGATACAGCTTCAACCTAACCCTTCCTGCGGCTGATGCTCTCCCTTCCTCCTGAGTCACCTGCCCCACGGCCCAGGGATTTCGCCATCTACACCGTCTGCCTGGTGTGCGGCCTGCATTTGCGTCACGTACCGGAAGGTGCGTTCTCCCCTTCCTCCGGACAAGTAACGGTGCCGGAGAAAGTAGCCCACGAGAGAGGAGCTCTTACCCTTGTGGTGTTGATGTCACACACTCTGCCCTCATCCTGGCCAGTGGGATGTCCATCGTCATCCGAGAAGCTCCTTCCTGCTTCCCCCTCTGGAGTGGGCGGTGCGCAGAGGCATTTAGTGGCCACCGAGAAGAGAAGAATCCTCCGGTTGTGCAGAACCGCCACCAGGAAGTCGCTCTCCCCTGCGGGAGAAACCATCCATCAGGTTTCAGGTTTTAACTCCATCGAGGAAACACACCCAAGACAGGACATTCCATCTCAGGCTCAGCACAGGGTGGGGAGCCCCTATCTCAGACGCCCCTTAACTCTCAGGAAAGGGGCTGTCTGCTCCCTCCATGGAACCATCACCCACACTGGACTCACAGATTAAGAGGCATCAGCTCAAGGCTCAGGATTTACAACCGTTCCCAGGCTAAGGGCTCTCAGATCTTGATGAGAGTGGACACTTGGGGAGTCTCCAGGGACCCCCCCAAAGCAACAAAATAAGGCACTGGAGTCAGGACCGCTGTCACTCCTCTCCCACACAGTTTTCCTCCAAGAGTGTTGTTCTCCTAGCTGATTCATCAAGGAGCTACTTAGCAAATCTCTAATGAATACATTTTCATTCATTCCCACGACCGGGCTCTGAGTGTGACTGCCCTAATAGAATTAACACTCCTGCCCTAATTTAAAATCGATAGGTTTCCGAGGCTGGCCAAATTCCATTTCGCTTTATTTTTTTTTTCTCCCCTGTTATATTTCACCGATTAGAAATGACTATACGTGCTGGGTCAGAGTCCTCTGGTGAATGCATGGGTGTCTGCAGGCGTGTCTGCATGCTTGTGTGCGTGTCTGTGCAGGTGAGGGGAGGGGTGTATATGGAGGGAGAATTAGATTTGTATCAAAACAAATAAAAGCACACATTTCCATTCTCTCCCTGAAAAAAAGAAAAAATAAGCCAAAAAATGGCAGTTCCCCAAAAGGTAAGCCTTGCCTCCTGCGGACACATTCCCAGAGCTTTCTATTAGCATCTAAGCACCCGCCCATCGATTTTCCTGTTTTCCCATCCATGCCGGTCCCCAGGTGTGGGTCTGAGGAGGAAGGAGGGAAGATTGATTCGGAGCTTCAGAAAGAGAGTTGCCTCTGGCGATGTCCGCCATGGAGCCGGCGTTCCTCATCATTAAGGTCTGCGGGGCCTCCGCCAGGCCTGGCGCTGCAAACCAGAGTCAGAGCCGCCCTCTCCACCCGGGAGCCCCGGGCCCCAGACCACATGGGGGACAATGCAGGTGTCCTGGCAGCATCGGGAGAAAGGAGAGGAGGCAGAGCAGAGCCGTTCCCAGGCTGGCCCCACAAACAAGGGCAGGCCGTCCTTCAGTGACCCCCTAAGAGAGTTCTAGGGGAGAGGATCCCCGAAAACACGCAGCTCCTCCCAACTGAACTTCTGAGATGGGCTTCTTGACAGAAGAGGTAGAGAAATCTCAGCGGGGATCAATAAAACCGACCCAGGAGTTACAATAATCCTCCTCTTCTTTCCTCCTCCTCTTCCTCCTCCTATTCTTCTGCCTCCTATTCTTCCTCATTCTTTTTCCTCCTCCTATTCCTCCTCTTATTCCTCCTCCTCCTCCTCATCCTATTCCTCCTCCTATTCCTCCTCCTACTTCTCCTCCTATTCCTCCTCCTCCTTCTCCCATTCCTCTTCCTCCTCCTATTCCTCCCCCTCCTATTCCTCAACCTTTTTCTTCCTCCTCCTCCTGTTCCTCCTCCCCCTCCTC
>PVJN01025781.1:0-13751 GCA_004026805.1 Lasiurus borealis | reverse complement strand
GCACTTCTAAGCAACCCCAAGCACTGCTGGCACCAGCTCCTCGCAGAGGGACAGGGTGGGGCCAGGGACAGACACACCGGGGGGTTCGCCAAGTTCCTTTGTTCCAGAAACGGGTACCTGGTGGGCCCGGTCACTGCCTGGTGAATACGTGGCATCCCAGGCTGCCCTGCTCTCTCCCTCCCCCCAACACTCAGAATCCTTCTTTTTGTTAATCCTCACCTGAGGATATTTTTCAGAGGGGGAGTGGAAGGGAGGAAGGGAGGAAGAGAGAGGGAGGGAGAGAGAAACATCAATGCTTTTCAGAGAGGGAGTGGAAGGGAGGAAGGGAGGAAGAGAGAGGGAGGGAGAGAGAAACATCAATGCTTTTCAGAGAGGGAGTGGAAGGGAGGAAAGGAGGAAGAGAGACAGAGGGAGAGAGAAACATCAATGCTTTTCAGAGAGGGAGTGGAAGGGAGGAAGATAGAGGGAGAGAGAAACATCAATGCTTTTCAGAGAGAGAGTGGAAGGGAAGGAAGGAGGAAGAGAGGGAGAGAGAAACATCAATGTGAGAGAGACACATCGACTGGTTGCCTCCTGCACACACCCAACATAGTACAGGGAGTGAACCCCCAACTGAGGGAACTGCCCCTGACCAGGAATGGAATCCACAGCCCTCCGGTGCGCGGGCCGATGCTCCAGCCAGTGAGCCAGGCCAAACCTCGGAATCCTATCCCCTGCCCCATTCCCACACTATGATTCCCATAAAAACAAACCTGGGTTTGGGGGGGAAGTCTGTACCTTTAGGTCAGTGCCTCTAGGTGTGAATGTATGTCACTCCCATCCCGCTCGGGGCATTCACGTTCTAAGTGCAACCTCCTCACCGAAAAGGACACCCAGCATTTCCTGTGTCCCCACTGCATGCCAGACACCTTCCCAGATAGATTTTAAATACAGTGGTACCTCGAGATACGAGTTTAATTCGTTCTGTAACCTTGAGGCGTGGGAAACTATGAGACGCTCGAGTCGCGGTAAACTGGTGGGTCGTGTGCAGCCGGCCGATCCGCGCCATCACTCCTATCTCAACTGTTGCTCGTATTTCAAAGCAAAAATCGCTCGCTCGACGGCTCGTATCTCAAAAATCTCGTATGTTAGGGCACTCGTATCTCGAGGTACCACTGTATATGTGTGTGTGTGTGTGTGTGTGTGTGTGTGTGTGTGTGTGTGTAAATCTCCTCCTCACAGGTCACCTCTGCGCTCAATCACCGGAAGCGGTAAACGCTGGTTACCCCCCATGTTATAGGCAGGACAGGAAGGTTCAGAGGAGCCATCTGCCCAGCACCCACACCCACTGTGGCCAGAGACAGGACGCAGGCAGGCAGGAGGGCCTGGTGCCAGTTGGTGGAGAAAAGCCAGGCCCACAGGTAGCTCAGGGCAGGTTAGGGGGGATGGGCAGGAGTGGGCAGAACAACCCCCCACACTGCAGGCTCCGGGCCAGAAAACTGTGCACCCCCAATCCCTCCTCCCCTTCCTGCTTCTCCACTCGCCACAGGTCCTGTCTCTCTGTGTCCCCCCAAGCTGATCTAAAGAAGTGAGCATCGCTGAAACCGGTTTGGCTCAGTGGATAGAGCTTCGGCTTGTGGACTGAAGGGTCCCAGGTTCGATTCCGGTCGGGGGCATGTACCTTGCTTGCGGGCACATCTCCACTGTGGGGCGTGCAGGAGGCGGCTGATCGATGTCTCTCTCTCATTGATGTTTCTGACTTTCTATCCCTCTCCCTTCCTCTCTGTAAAAAATCAATAAAATATATTTAAAAAAAAAAAAGAAGAAGAAGCAGCGAGCATCGCCCCTGACCCAGCACAGAAGCAGGGGTTGACTCTGCTGAGCAACCTGGGAAAACACATCAGCTTCACGCCATGTTGCTAGTCTCCCCAGAGCCCCCCTCTGCACCCTGGAAGCGGCTGTTTCCTGGCAGAAAATGGACCAATCGACCGCCTGGGTGACTGACAGGGGAAAGGCGAAGGGACGCGGCATGCTGGACGCTCCTCGCCCGGAGACCTGCCACGGATCCGGCACAGAACGAGGAACATCCCGAGGACAAGCAGCCGGGACCTGGGAGGGTAATGACCCCCCCGAGGTCTCAGCATCACAGCAGTAAGGGTGCTTCACCTGCATCCGTGCCTGCGAGATGAAAGCAGAAACAGCCAGCGACATGACACGTGGCCTCTGGGCCCCGGCACCGCCCTGCTCGCATCTTCCCAAATGCTGCCACCTCGTGCCACCCCCGAGGCTGAGAAGCCTCCGTTAGGGACCGCGTCCTAATACCTGTCTTCACAGGCCTGATCCGTCGCACACGACGGGGCCTGGCACGTTTCCATTGAACCGAGTCCTCTCCGCCCAGCCGGCCAGGCTAGAAAACATTCATTGAAAGAGTCAACACGGACCCTGGCAGGTGTGGCTCAATGGATAGAGTGTCGCCTGCGGACCGAAGGGTCCCGGGTTCGATAACCTTTTGCGGAAGCTCAAAGCATGCTCCGGGCGATCTGCATGTGGGACACGCACTGCAGTCCCAGGAAAAACGCACACACGTGTCTGTTCTGTCGCCTTGCCACTGTTCGTCCATCACAGGCCAATTCCCAATAAATCAGAAGCGAAGTAATAGGCAGAAGAATGAAAGGGGAAGGCAAAGCCGGTGTGGCTCAGTGGATAGGGCGTCGGCCTGCGGACTGAAAGGTCCCAGGTTCGATTCCGGTCAAGGGCATGTATCTTGGTTGCAGGCACATCCCCAGTGGAGGGCATGCAGGAGGCAGCTGGTTGATGTTTCTCCTTGATGTTTCTAACTATCCCTCTCCCTTCCTCTCTGTAAAAAATCAATAAAATAAAATTTCTTTAAAAAATGAAAGGGGAAATTCAACCCTGCCTGTATCTTGCTTAACTAATGAGAAGTGTGAAAAATTATGATCCAGGGTTTTGCTTAAATAAAAGGAAAATATCACGTGAGACCACCAAAATTGGAGTTAGTGTGCCAGAAAAATCCTCCTTATATTTATTTGTTTATTTTGTTAATCCTACCTGAGGATATTTTTTCCATTGCTTTCAGAGAGCATGGAAGGGATGTAGGGGGAAAAAAAGAAAGAGAGAGAGAGAAAGAGAGAAAGAGACAGAGAGAGAGAGAGAGAGAGAGAGAGAGAGAAACATCGGCTGGTTGCCTCCCACACATACTCCGACTAGGATCAGGGAGTGAACCCGCCACTGAGGTACATGCCCTTGACTGGGAATTGAACTCGAGACCCTTCAGTCCAAGAGCTGATACTCTAACCACTGAGCCACCAGCCAGGGCGCGTTGTACTTCTATTTAAATCCTATACTGCAAGGCAATCAGAGTAACATGCCACCTCCAGGGTGATTCAGACAGATGACTAAGAACATCCCCACACTGCTTACTATTCCCAAATGATCCGCATGTTAACGAGAACATTAAAATACGAGAAATCCTTGAATTTATAATAATATTTTTTAAAATGTTGATCTGTCATGAGAAGAAAAGGAAAACTTCTTAGGTCTTTAATACGTTCAAGGATTAAAAAGGAATTTCCACAAGTGCCGGTCCTCAGAGAGAAAACACGGAGACTTTTCCAAAATTAAGCCTCTAAGTCGCATGAAAAGGTTAAATGCCTCCTCTGGCTCTCGGCCACCCAGAAGCAGCGAATTCCAGAACTCCCTCAGGCTGCAGCCCTGGCATCCGCTGCCACAGCCCTGTCCGCTCCTCCTGTCTGTGTTCCTAGACAACCTCCCGGATGGGGGGAAGGGGGGGCAGAGGGAGCCAGCCAGCAGGCCGCTGCTGAGTCACTGACCAGCTCCACACACAGCTTCCAGGAGGCCAGTCCTGCGGGAGGGCACGCACCACCCCGGAGGAAGCCAGCCAGCCCGCCTCGGACCCATGGACATCCCTACGTGTCCCCAGGGCCCTGGTGACCACTGCCCTTCCACCGGCCACAGGAGGGAATGTCCAGCCCTGGCTCCTCCATTTACAGCAGCGGTTCTCAAGCTGGGGGTCGAACGACCCTTCCACAGGGGTCGCCTGAGACCATGGGAAAATGCAGATATTTACATCACGATGCATCACGGTAGCAACATGTCATGGTTGGGGGTCACCACCCCATGAGGAACTGTATGCAAGGGTCCCGGCCTTAGGAAGGTGGAGAACCAGTGACTTAGAGGGAGTCCCCAGGAGCAGGGCGGGCCAGAGGCAGGAAAACTGTCAGCCCATCAGCCCCCCTGAGGGCTTGGGACCCTGCACTCCGTCTCCTCTGTTTGCAGGGGCTGATGCATCGAGCGTCTGCACAGCCGCGATAAAGCGAGGAGCTGAAAGCCAGCCGCTGGCCTGGCCGGGGTGCAGGGGAAAGCAGATCTGCGAGGATGAGGGGGGTGGGTGGCAAGCGGTGAAGGAAAACCTTCCAGAGAACTCCGCGAGCCACCGAGGCCCCCGGTTCCCATCGGCGATGCATCCCGAGGAAATAAATCAGACCGTGTGCACGGATGTGTGACAGGATGTTTGCTGCATCACTGGTTATTCATGAGAGCCAAGAGCCAGAGGCTGCGGGATGGCCGTCGGGTCGGGAGTGATTACCCGGACGAGGAGGTGGCCACGCAGTGCAAGTCCGCGGCCTTGAAAAGGCTGAAATAATAATAATAATAATCCAGGAGATGCTGGCTCTGCGGCCAGCCCCGTGCCAGTGTCTGCATGTCTGAAGCCACTTAATCCTCCCGGTCCTCACGCAAGTGGCGTTTCAGTGCATCCCTCTGACCGATGGGAGGCTGGTGGAGAGAGACGTTACCATCCCTCCAGGGTCAAAGCCAGTCAGGGACAGCTTCCTGGTCTGAATTCAAAGCACGAGGCTCAAAAGCCACCCTCTCAACCACGGCTTGCACGGGCAGGAGATGAGAGTCACAATATGCTAAGCAAACAGAGAGGAATGGATGCAATGGCTGGAAGCACGCGATCCCTATAAACTATGACTGGTTTTTATCCAATGAAAAAAGAAATCTGTGAGAATATACCCCCAAATGGTAGATGCACTCTGTCTGGTGATGGAATTGGGGGTGATTGCTGCTTTCTCGGCACCTCCGAGCATTCTGTGAACATGTTTACAGATATTGCAAAGCACGTAAGAAAACAGTTATTGCCAAAACCAGTATGGCTCAGTGGAGAGAGCGTCGGCCTTCAGACTGAAAGGTCCCAGGTTTGATTCCGGTCAAGGGCATGTACCTTGATTGCGGGCACATCCCCAGTGGGGGGTATGCAGGAGGCAGCTGATTGGTGATTCTCTCTCATCGATGTTTCTGACTGTCTCTCTCCCTTCCTCTCTGTAAAAAAAAACAATAAAATATATTTAAAAAGAGAGAGAGAGTCAGAGACCTTCTCCAAGGAGGGGAAGGATCATGTGCAGATGGAGGGAGGGTTAATGGGGGTGGGGCGTAAAAGCCGGGCATCTGTAATACTTTCAACAATAAAGACTTCTTTAAGTGACCATGTGCAGAGACACGGGGACTAGAAAGCTTGGGGGACAGCCAGGGTGGAGCCCTCTCTGATTTAGAGATATTTACACAGATCTCTTCACCTCAGAATGTCAAGCACTCTGTCCGTCCCACCCACACCTTGTCAAGCAGCGATAAGCGAGGCGACAGAGGTCCTGACAATTGGTGACCTCATTCATGAATTGATGAGTTGGCTGATAAGAGTTGAGATTGGAGTTAGGGACCAGCTACTGGCACGCCCCACACTGGCTTCCAGCTTGTGTTGAATGTTATTCTCTCTCTTGTCCACCGTTTACTGAGAGAGAGAGGGAAAAAAAATCATAGCAAATGTGCTTGTGAAACTGCAGTTCCTTATCAGCCGCTGCAGAGAGGAGATAGGGATTTCCCTTCTAAACACAGTCTGCACCAGAGACAAGATGGATATGTCCTAACACACGCACACGCACAGGCCCATTCACACATAGTAAGTTACTGGCTCAAGCTCTGCCATAAAACAAATAGCAAAAACTGGATGGAAAAACTGGCATGTGGCAGAAGACTAACAAAAGCACTAGCCCAGACGGCCACGGAGCGGATGCTGGGTGAGAAGCTCACCCCACAGACGGCAGCTGGCCGGTGAGAAAGGCAGTGATGATGTCCACGCGCATGAGGGAACGCGGATGACACATCTCTGCTCAACTCACCCTGTGTCCGTGAAACAGGCAAACTTACCCGCTCGCAGGTATTGCTGTTTACACATGAAAGTAACCAACATGCCTTGGACACAGGTAAGACCTGGAACTGGCAGCGCTGACTTCCCAGACGCAGAAGACCCCTCACTCTGTTCCGTACTCTGGGGGTGCTCTGTTTTTTTTTGTGTGTGTGTGTTTTTAATATATTTTATTGATTTTTTACAGAGAGGAAGGGAGAGGGATAGAAAGTCAGAAACATCGATGAGAGAGAAAGACATCGATCAGCTGCCTCCTGCACACCCCACATTGGAGATGTGCCCGCAAGCAAGGTACATGTCCTTGAACGGAATCGAACCTGGGACCCTTCAGTCCCCAGGCCGGCGCTCTATCCACTGAGACACATCGGTCTGGGCTGCTTTAACGAGAATGACCGAGGCTAAGACTGGACTCCTTGTAGCTCTCAACGGTCAGTCAAGGACAATCAGAGAAAGTACCACTTTCTGTCACATGCATCCCTACATAGACCTGCTCAAGTCAATCACAGATGAAAAGTCAGCGAAATCAGCCCTGGCCCGGGTGCTCAGTGGTTAGAGGGCCGCCCACGGACCAAAGGGTCACAGGTTTGATTCCAGGACAAGGACATATACCTCGGTTGCAGGTTCCCTAACCCTGATGGCATGCAAGAGGCAACCAATCCATGTGTCTCTCTCTCATGTTGATATTTCAATGATTTCTTCTCTCTCTCCTTTCACTCTCTCTATGGAAATCAATGGGGAAAATATCAAGTCAAAATTTAAAAAATAAAATCAAAGGTCCCCCAATTCCTTTTTGCAGCACAGCTTCTTGAAGTCATTTCTTACCCTCCTTCCTCCTTCTTCTCCCACAGATCTTGCCTGAATACTCCACTAAGTGTTTTAGCTCAGGGCACCTCCAGTGACCCAGCCTGAAGGACACCCCTCAGTGCACGGGACTCCCCCGTCCCCTGCTCTTTACTGAGGTCTCTGGTCTCATGGCCCATTCTTTGGTTTCCTCTTTCCAAACCTCAACTCTGGCCATGAAGGGGGCCGCCCACGGACCAAAGGGTCACAGGTTGGGTGACCTTTGTAGGGGCCCCAATGTAAAGGGAGGACACTGACACTGTGACAAGTAAACACACCAGCCACTAAAGGGGACTGCTGGCCCTTACCTGTCGGATCTCCCAATATGTAAAAAAGTTCACATGTCTTAGCTTTATTGGAACTTCCCCTATTTTTCTTACACGTTGTCAACCATTGCTTTTATTTTATTTTATTTTTTTAAATATACTTTATTGATTTTTTTTTTTTTACAGAGAGGAAGGGAGAGGAATAGAGAGTTAGAAACATCGATGAGAGAGAAACATCAATCAGCTGCCTCCTGCATGCCCCCTACTGGGGATGTGCCTGCAACCAAAGTACATGCCCTTGACTAGAATCAAATCTGGGACCTTTCAGTCCGCAGGCCGACGCTCTATCCACTGAGCCACACCGGTTTTGGCAATCATTGCTTTGAATGTGTTCACACTGTAAGGCGAATCAAACCCATCTGCAGCCTGAATACAGCCCGCTGGCTGCAAATGCACGTGCTCTCCCCAGCCGAACACACAAAAAGTCCACGCAACTTTCCCAGACGATCTCCATGGTTAACCTTAAAATCTAACATAGAGAACGTGGAAGAGGAAGGAATTTCAGGAACCAAGGAACAGACCAAAATACAGTGGTACCTCAAGATACAATTTAATTCGTTCCGTAACCTTGAGGCGCGGGAAACTATGAGACACTGGAGTTGCAGTAAACTGGTGGGTCGTGTACAGCCGGACGATCCGAGAAATTACTCCTATCTTAAATATTGCTCGTATTTCAAAGCAAAAATGGCTCGCTCGACGGCTCATATCTCAAAATCTCGTATGTTAGGGCACTCGTATCTCGAGGTACCACTGTAACTACCTGAGTAATCATCTATCTCTCTTGGACCTCCGAGCCACATTCGTGGACAAACCAGTGACATCATTTTGCCCCACTTCCCACTAACACTCCTCCCTGCCCCACTAACACCCCTCCCTGTCCACGGGGGGCCAGAGCTATTGACACAAGTCAGAATGTGTCCACACTCTGCATCACCCTTCCCTGGCTCCCCGGTGTCTGAACTCCTCAGATTTCAAGGAAGAACTTCCCTGCCTGCCTCTCAGCCTCATGGTCAACCAGCCAACTTCAGACCCCTTTGCCTCAGCCCCGTCCCACTGTTTCTCACCTCCAACCCTACGGTGCCCTCTCCTTTTCAAACCTTGCTGGAGCTGTTCCTTCTATTCCCCCTTTTTTTTCTATTTAATTCGTTTTGTCCTCCAACAAATCAGCTCCAATTCACCTCACCCTTTGATGTACCACATGCTCGTGCACACACACCTCATGCTAACAGGCACCTCTGCTGTGTCTGCAGAACCGGGATTCTCAGCCACATCACGATCCACCACAGTGATCAGTGTCTGGTCCAGAGCAGACAGGAGGGAGAGGCGTGGTGGAAACAGAACTAAACGAATGTTCTGCTTAAGTGTGAAAGACGAGGGTTTTCCAGCTCAAGATAGAGTAGCAAAGGCTGCTTGGGGGTGTCTTCTCGTCATCCAGCCTTTCCTGGGGGCTCCAAGACACGGGGGTGCAATTGCCAGACCACACTCTGGGTCTCTGCACCCAGGCCGAGCACCTGCCATGTCACGCACCTCCCAAAAATTGGAGAAAAGCGTGTCTTGTTGCGAGAAGACAGAGTATGTTGTTGCCAAATCATAAATCCTCAGGACATTTGCAACCAAACTCCCAGACAGCCAAGTGCCTTCGCTCCAGTAAAGTTGCCACAGGGACTATTTATTTCTTGGGGTGAAAAAGGGGGGGGGGGTTTCTGCTAAACTCTTAAAAAGCTCTAATAACATAAATACGATGGTTTATATGACAATCTGATCCAGCTTTTGGAAAGTAGAAAATACTGTTTGCATGCTTCACAAAAGCATAATGTTTTCACGCTTCGGCCTGCCAGGGGGAGTCACGGTAGAAGGGTTTTTTTTTAACGCTCTGCCCAGAACTACCCAGTGTGATTAATTCCACACTTCATCAACGGGAAAAAATTATAAAATAGCGAGGTCCCCGGGCACTGCGAGTGAAAACGATTTCATTCTGACTTCTGAGAAGCAATCCTCTCACGTCTCCTGTCTCCAGTCCCTTTTCTAAGCGCGCTCACCTTCCCCTAACTCCCCAAGTTCTCCTCCGGGGGAGGGGAGATGGAGGTGGGGCGGAGATGGAAGAGAGGGAGGAGACCTTCCTTTGGAAGAGCAGTCACATGTCTACCCCTTCCCTGCCCCCCGCCCCCCCACACACACACAAGCACAGCAGTGACAGCTCAGGAGACAGCTTTAGGCACCTTCCCAGGACAGGTCAGCCTCTAGACACCCCCACACACACTAGACCTCTCCTTCCCCCCACTACCCCCACTAGACACTGGAAGGCCTCACTCCACAGGAAACAGGAGTGCATGCTGGGGCAGGGAGTGAACTCTGCCTAGCCTGGAGGGAAACAGGGTTTTCTGCCCCCAATTTTCACCACGTTCCCACGTCTGTGAGTGTCCCACTCAGGTGAGTTGGGCAGGAAAATTCAAAGTAGATCCACACCCAACTATTCCGGTAGCTTCTGAAGATGTTCCCGATAGAATGGATGGTACAGATGGGGGAGATGGCTGTTGTTTGTCTGCTATATAAATTAGGGGGAAATATGGTACTTTTTTCTGAAGGAGCCATCTAGTTCTTTTTTAAATATATATATATATATTATTGATTTTTCACAGAGAGGAAGGGAGAGGGATAGAAAGCTAGAAACATCGATGAGAGAGAGAGACATCGATCAGCTGCCTCCTGCACGCCCCCTACTGGGGATGTGCCTGAAACCAAGGCACATGCCCTTGACCAGAATCAAACCTGGGACCCTTCAGTCCTCAGGCCGGCGCTCTATCCACTGAGCCAAACTGGTTTCGGCCAACTAGTTCTTTTATGTGAAATCATAGAAGTAATATATTGAACTGCTCAAGTTCAAGCTCAGATGGTATCATTTGAACAGAGGCTACAACACACAACATAACCAAAAATTAAGTTGACTGTGGGTTGATTCTAGACCGGTGGTTCTCAAACCATGGTCAAGGGGTCCCCTGGGGTTCCCAAGACTGTGTAAATGGCCCATGACTATTTTGATCAAAATTTTTATAATAAACCAAGATTGTATTTTCTTGTTTCATTCTCACTCTCTCGCCAGTATCCAAAGGAGTCTGCCAGAGGGCATATGATGAGTGAGATTGTAGACTATACACGGAGCAGCAAATTTACCAATCCCACTGTCTTATATTAAAACGGACAATAAATACACTTATAAAAATGTAAAACAACGCCACTCTTACATCACTTTTGCTTTGAAAATATATAATTATTTTTATAAAAATGTGCTATTTATATTAACATTTAATGAGGTTACTTATTAAGTGAGTTAATAATTATTTTAAAACGTATCTATTTTTAAAAATCTTTATTGTTGAAAGTATGACATATGTCCTCTTTTTTCCTCCCATTGGCCTCTTCTTAAAATGTATCTATTTTAATTTCTACTCTAAATATTGACAGATAGAAATCACATTAACAAAAGCTCTTAGAGGGCATTCTCAATCATTTGTAAGCACATGAAGGTCCTGAGACCCAAACATTTGAGAATGTTATTTCATAGCATTGGAATATAAATTTTTTTCAGTTTTATACATATATATATATATATATATATATATATATATAATTAATTTTTTAGAGAGAGAAAATTAGAAACATCGATGAGAGACATCAATCAGCTGCCTCTTGCACGTCCTCTACTGCGGATGTGCCTGCAACCAAAGTACATGCCCTTGACCGGAATCAAACCTGGGACCTTTCAGTCTGCAGACTGATGCTCTATCCACTGAGCCAAAACTGGCTTTTTTTCAGTTTTTAAAATTGTGGTGAAATACACATGACATAAAATTGACCATACTAATCATTTTTTAAATATTTGATTGATTTCTGAGAGGAAGGGAGAGAGAAACATCAATGATGAGAGAGGATCATTGATCGGCTGCCTCCTACATGCCCCCCACTGAGGATCGAGCTAGCAACCCAGGCATATGCCCTGACCGGGAATCGAACTGGGACCTCCTACGTCACAGATCAACACTCAACCACTGAGCCACATCGGCAGGGCCACCTTAACCATTGTTTAGAGCACAGTCAGTGGTATTAAATGCATTTACAATGTGGTGCAACCATCACTGCCCCCCATCTCCAGAACGCTTTGCTTTTTGTAAAACTGAAACTCTACCCTCAATATGGTTCTCCTGTGCAGTTGGTCTACTTCTGTCCGATCCGCTAAGCAGCCCCCACCCACGAGCACTCTGCCTGCTCCTGAGTGTACATCTGTGCAGACGGGCGTGTGGTGTGGGAGCCTGGTCCTGGGAGAGAGAACTCCATGTCCGCCACAATCCTGGAGTTCCACTTATTCCAAACCATCTCACCCCCCACTCCTTAGCATCCACTGCATTGGCGGGGTAGTCAGACCCCGAACCCCCACACCTAGCCGTGCCTCAATGGGGTTATTTCCAAGCTGCTGAGAATCACAAGCGAAGGGTTGTAAGACAGGGCTTGCTGGTGTGTCGCGATGGAAGTGACTGGCAAAGAGAAACTTAAAGCAAACCCATTAGGGTTTAGGGCCACATTCCGTAGCTGTGGCCCCTGTACTCCATACCAGAGCCCCTTCTAGAAGAGAGTAGATGTGCAGCTCCATGTGTTAAGTCTGGCGCAGCTGAGAGACAAAAGCTCAGTCCTTGTACCAGAGAGCGTACCATGCTGACTTTTTCTAATTAGATCACGAGGTTGGGGAAATTGCTTAGAGGTAAAGTTTGCAAGGCATCTGAGAAACTTCTAGGAGATCCTTTTTTGCATATTCAAAGAGCCTGCATCGTAGGATTTGTGATTTAAGGAAATGATGAGAAGGCATGGGGATGTTGATACCTTTTTTCACTTTGGCTAAGATAGATGATAGATGATAGATAGATAGATAGATAGATAGATAGATAGATAGACAGACAGATAGATGATAGATAGATAGGTAGATAGATGATAGATAGATAGATGATAGATAGATAGATAGATAGATAGATAGATAGATAGATACAGACAGGACACTGCCACATGATGGCATTTTAATTTATACTTTTAGCCGAGAGGAGGCAAGCTCCAAAAAGATCCAAAAAGACTCAACTGTGAACCTAAATCTTGGCCAGACAATGCCTCATCACCAAGGGGAGGAGGGCAGGTGGCAGTCTTATGACAGTGACTTTATGAGGCGACAATAGTTAGAAAGCTGGGGTCTAAAAATATTTTTTTTAAATCTTATTGATTTTTTTACAGAGAGGAAGAGAGAGGGATAGAGAGTTAGAAACATTGATGAGAGAGAGACATCGATCAGCTGTCTCCTGCACACACCCCACTGAGGATGTGCCCACAACCCAGGTACACACCCTTGGCCGGAATTGAACCTGGGACCTCTCAGTCCGAAGGCCGACGCGCTATCCACTGAGCCAAACTGGTCTCGGCATAAATTCTTTTTTAAACTTACACACACACACACACACACACACACACACAGACAAACACTACCCAGAGGTATGATTTATGGAGCTCCAAGACAAAAATGCTGAACTAACTCCGCCAGACCAAGTGCCTTCTCTCGATCCATACCTATAAACCACAGCCTGTAACTGCAGCGTTCCCCATGTCCTTGGTCAATTAAATTCTTTACCTTAAGTACATCCCAGGAAATGCTTTCAGGTTCACCTACGCATGCCCATCAAGGCATCAGAAAGCCAATCCCATCTGTGGAAGAATGAGAATGTTCAAGTCCAAAATCTCAGTCTTCGGGCATTCCTTTACCTCAACACACAAATTATCTATCTGCCGGGACACAAGTCAGCATTCCTGGGAGAAGTCTTCAAGAGGCAGCAAATGTCTTAGCTGATCTTTGGGGTGACTTTCCATTTGGGGTCCCTGTGTAAACTCTCATTCCCTACAAGCATACAGTGATCATTGGGGACATTATGGCTTCTTCAAAGCCCCGTCAGACTGTCTGTTATGATCACTACTGACCCTTAAGCCAGCAAATTCTTCCAAACCTGAGTTCCCAGAGGACATGACAGATGTGCCTCTTTGGTGTCTTTTTATAAGATGCGCATGGCCACAAGGGAAGTGTCTCGCGTGATGAGGAAGACCAGGTGAGGGAGTGTTCCCCTGAGACACGGAAGTTGGCTTCTAGCCGAACCGGTTTGGCTCAGTGGATAGAGCATCGGCCTGCAGACTGGAAGGTCCCAGGTTCGATTCCGGTCAAGGGCATGTACCTTGGTTGCGGGCACATCTCCAGGAGGGGGCATGCAGGAGGCAGCTGATCGATGTCTCTCTCTCATTGATGTTTCTAACTCTCTCTCTCCCTTCCTCTCTGTAAAAAA
>PVJN01025780.1:0-29684 GCA_004026805.1 Lasiurus borealis | reverse complement strand
GTGCGCACACGCAGGCACACATGCATGCACACATGCACACACACGTTCAATGCAATTTGGCACGGTGTGATATGCTGGGGGTGGGAGCCTGCGGCTCCCGGTGCTTATCTGTGTGCTGTGCTAAGTCCCTGGGGCCTGGAAGAGCGGGAGGGGGGGACGGAGAAGGGGGTGGTGACAAGAGGGCACAGTCCACTGGGGATGCAGGAGCCCTTTAAGAGGCCAGCACACCCTCTGCGCTCCGGGACACACCCTCCCCAGGCCACGCCCCCTCCCTGCCTACCCTGGGGTGTCTCTGGTCCCTGGCAGCGGTGGTGGTGAGCAGAGAAAGACTCTCAGGGCGCCCCCTTCACATTAAATATCTCGTAATAAAAACGCCCTACAAAAACGTTGCTATTTTTGGCATAGTGTCCGTGCTGGCCAGAAACCGGGTGGGGACTCCACCGGCTCTTCGGAAGGGGAAGAGAAAAGGCTTCCGAGGACGTGGGATGCTGCAGCCCCAAGTTGAAACCGCGCAGTGCTCCCCGGAAACTCCGGGAGAAAAACGCTCCCGCGGCACGGTGAGTCCAGGGACTCCGGGGGCGCACAGGGACGCTGGGGGGGGGGGGGCAGTGGCACTGGCAGGGGGCACAGCAGCCTCCCCTGCATGCAGTTTCAAGTCCAACAGCGGCTAATACTGACAGGTGGGCCGGGCGTGGTGAAGGCACAGAGCCCCCAGCCCCGGGCATGGCCCCCCTGAGGGAGCAGCAGCCTGGGGTCCCACCGGGACTGACTACCCACTTTCGTCCCACTACTGCACTACTCAGCTACGGCTGGTTCCCGGCTCCGCCCCACGGACGCCCATCCTCAGGGGATGGGGCCCGCTGGCTCTCGGCCGGGGGGAGGGGAGGCCTGCCCCCCCCCTTCTGCACGAGGGAGGTGTGGGGACAGAGGCCTGGCAGTCCCACCCCAGCAGGCCGATGGTGCGCCCACCTGAATCTGAGCGTAGGGGGGACTCCACCCCCACCCCGGGCTGGAGAATGAGGACTCCCACTCGCTCCTCGGCCCGCCCTTCCTGTCCTGTTCTGTCCGGCTTTGTTCCTGTCTGAAATTCACATTGTTCAGGAGTTAAGGCTGACAGAGCCCCCGGTCCCGTGGGCAGGACCGCAGTGGCTCTCCGTGGCTGTGAAGAAGGACGGGGTCCTGGGGGGGTCAGTTGTGTCCCTGGGGGTGCTGGCGGGCAGCGTGCATGGCGGCTGCTGAGGGCTTGGTCCAGGGCCCCGCCAGCAGCGGGGCGGGGCTGGTGGTCGTCATGGTGACCTGGAGCATCTGCTCGCCCTGTATGAGTCTCAGGAGGGCCCGCAGGCGGTCCAAGGAAGACTGGGTGCCCCTCTGCCGGGCCAGCAGGCTCATCTTCAGCTCCAGGCATTTCTGTGGGGGGGGGGCAGGGGGAGAGGAGGGTCTCAGAATTCAACCGGCAGCACCCCTCCGCACCCCCTCTCCCAAAGCCTCTCCCTCCCACTCAGAGGCCTGAGAGAAACCAGGCAGAGCCTCACGGAAAGCAGGCTGCAGCGGAAAACAGAATTAAACAGCAGCCAGGCACACAGAGGTTCGTTTTAAACTCGGGGTTACAAATAGTGTGTTTGGGGGGGGGCAGGAACCTTCTGCTCACGCTGCCTCGCTGCCTCGCCCACACGCCTGCTCTCCTCTCCTGGAAGGGGCTCAGAGCCAGCCCCGGCCTAGCTGCTCCCTGCTCTGCCTCTTGCCGGCTCTATTCTGGCCTTTCTTTAGCCATCTCTATCACCACCATCACCATCATTACCATCATCACCATCACCATCATCACCACCATCACCACCATCACCACCACCATCTTTATCACCACTATCATCATCACCACCATCATCACCATCACCATCATCACCACCATCACCATCATCTCTATCACCACCATCATCATCACCATCTTTATCACCACTATTATCATCACCACCACCATCTCTATCACCATCACCACCATCTCTATCACCATCACCACCATTACCATCACCATCATCACCACCATCACCATCCCTAGCAACGAGCAAGGGACCGACACCTCCACTCAGAGCTACCTGCTGCGTGGGCCAATAGCTCAGAATCCCTGAGACCGGGCCTGAAACTCTAAGATAGGCATAACTAGAGTATCTTCACACGACACTGAAAGAGCTTATCAGGGTGCGGCACTGCTTTAACTATCATCACCACCACCATCTCTATCACCACTATCATCATCACCACCACCATCTCTATCACCACTATCATCATCACCACCGCCATCTCTATCACCACCACCATTACCATCACCATCATCATCCTATCATCATCACCATCACATCATCATCACCACTATCTCTATCACCATCGCCATCACGACCATCATCACCACCACCTTCTCTATCACCACCATTAGCATCACCATCATTACCCCATCATCATCACCACCATCTCTGTCACCACCACCATTACCATCACCATCATCACCACCATCATCACCACCACCATTACATCACCATCACCATCATCACCACTGTCACCATCACTACAATCAGCAGCAGCACCACTCTATCATTACTATCATCATCATCACCATCATCTCCACCACCACCACCATCACATCACCATCACATCACCATCATCATCACCACCATCAACATCACCATCTCTATCACCACCATCACTACCATCACCATCAACATCACCATCATCGCCACCATCACCACCATCACCACATCCATCACCATTGTCCGATCCCCGCTCTACAGAGGGGGAATCATGATGTCCACTTTGCACAAAGGACACGGGCTCAGAGACCGCCGGGCCTTGCTCAGTCACAGAGCTGAGCAGGAGTGGAATCAGATGGAGTGTTGTGGAGAACTCTGTCCAATGAGTCCCCGCCGACTCGCCGCGAGAGGTGGCAGCCTCTCCTCTTCTGGGGCCTCGGTACCCAGACGGCGGGGCTTTGGGTCTGCATCTGTGGTTCTGGGGCAGCCCCTCCCCACCCCCCGAGCCCGCGCACCTTCACGGCCGAGGCCAGGCGCCGGTCCCGCTCCTCCAGCTGCTGGCGCCCGCTCTGCAGCTCGCTGCCTCTCTGCAGCAGCTTTTGCTTCTCCTCTTCTTTGACTGGAGAGAGGGCCATGCACCCCCAGAGGGCAGGTCAGCGTGGGAAGCTGAGGTCTGCGGCTCCAGGCCACCCCCTCCCGCAGGAGCCCCGGGCCCTGGCTGGACGCACGGGGACTGGAAGGCCCAGCTCCCACGGTTACTGCCCTGCACCCTCTTCCCAGGGTTCCGGCCAGAACAGCCCCGCTGGGCCGGGAGGAGGTGGAGAGGAGGGAGCCGCTGCCCGGGCCCGAGTCCTACCTGTCTTGTGGGTGACGTAGGAGCGCACGATGGCCAGCATCCCGGTCCAGGGCACACTTTCGTCTTTCTTTAAGGCCTGCGGGGCAGAGGGACCTGAGCTGACCCCAGGGGAGGTACGAGCACTCTGAGCTGCAGGTCCTTCGGCGGGACCAGGGCATGGGGTCTGGGTCCCCAGGGGCTGCTGGGCGAGGGGAGGGTCTGCTTGTCGGCAGGGCCTCCAACAGTGCCTGGCACCAGCAGGGCTGGATTCTTTCTCCACGAGAGAAAAAGTAAACGCGCACTTGTCTTGTCCCCGTGTCCTGGGGCCTGACAGTAGTGGGGACAAATCGGGGACCCAGGGAGGCCCCCCATCATGCAGGAGCGGGAAACGGCACCTCCCCAGAGAGCTGTGACCCAGGGCAGGCGCAGGGAAGGGGTCTGTGCCCTCCCTCCCTGTCGGCACCTCTACAGGGAACCCCCTGGGAGGCACAGGTTGGCACAGCCTGGGACGCAGTGCTGGGCACAGGCTCACCCCCCAGGCCGCACCAGCCCGTACCTTCTGCTGGCACTTGGGGCACACCCACACGCCCTTGGGTGCTGTCTTGAGGGGCGGGTCCAGGCAGGCGAGGTGGTAGGCGCCCGGGCAGGTGCCGCAGGGCTGCAGGTCGGCCCCTCTCCTGCAGGCGGCGCAGAGCTCATCGTGGGCGATCTCGCTCTGGAAGAGGCGGCGGGTGAGGGCGGCCTCCAGGCAGCAGCCACCCTACCCGCTGTGACCCCGCCACGCCCAGCGGCTCCGGAGGAGGGGGAGCCGGCGGGACTGGGACGGGCAGCAGGGTTCCGGGGCCTGCACCCTGCCAGGGTGAGCCTGCCTGGACTGAGGAAAGCGTGCCCACCCCCGGGGATGAGCGCAGGGCACATACCTTCCAGCAGGGGTCCTCATTGGCTAGCACAGGGAGGAAGGGCGGAGAACGTGTTAGTGGGCGGCTGGGGAGCACGAATCGGACTGGAGTCCATGAGGCCCAGGGTGGCCAGGTTCTCACCCAGGGCATGATGGGAGAATCACAGGCCTCAGTGTGGATAGGTTCTCACCCAGGGCATGATGGGAGAATCACAGGCCTCAGTGTGGATAGGTTCTCACCCAGGGCATGATGGGAGAATCACAGGCCTCAGTGTGGATAGGTTCTCACCCAGGGCATGATGGGAGAATCACAGGCCCCAGTGTGGCCAGGTTCGCACCCAGGGCATGATGGGAGTGTTATAGGCGCCAAGGACAGCTGGTTCTCATCCAGGGCATGAGGGAACCGGCCATGGACCAGGCTCGCCGTGGCCCGCGTTCTGGAGAAGCAAGGCAGCGGGGAGCGTGTGGGGGAAGCATCGCTCCGAGGAGAATGTGGGACTCATGCTGAACTCCCTGCTGCGTAACCCACTCTCCCCGGTGCGTGATGCCAGGCCCACCTCTAGGACCACGCCGGGCAGCGGCAGAGACACCAGGGGAGGGAGGCCCGGCGCACGCGCACTCCAGAGCTTACAGAGCGCCTCATGCTCACCTTCGGGCCACGCCCTCCCGGCCTGTTTTACACATCAGAAGGCCAGGGCCCAAGGTCAAAGGTCAGAGTCCCAAAAAGAGGGGGTCACTTCCTACCCTCAGGACGACTTGTTTTCTAACTGAGAATAAGAGGCGCCTGGTGGTGGGTGTGGTGACTGCGGGTGTGTTTGTGATGCTGGCCTCTTGGACCCAAGGTCCTGCGATGGGGCAGGGCTGGCCGAGGGGGAGGGGCCAGTCCCAGCCTGCCAGTGCCCTGGGGTGCGAAAGGACCCCGAGGCCCAGTGGGGTTGGGGGGGAGGTCTGGTCCTGGCCACACCCCTCAGGCCACAGGGCGAGTCGAGGTGGAACAGGGCCGAGAACGCAGGGTCCCACGTGCTGCCCGGGGCAGGCCCATGAGGGGGTGAGGCCCGGGAGAGCCGTCCGCCCGCCCAGCCAGCTGTGTGGGGAGGAGAGGGTCTCCCCAGGGCTGTGTGGGCAGGGCCACAGGCAGAGGCCAGGAAGCACTGGCTGCAGATGCAGGTGCTGGTGGGGGCGGGGGCGAGGGGAGTGAGGGCCCCTCCTGGCACAGGGTCCGCGCCCCGGCCCGGGTCAGTGCTGGGGTGGGCAGGTCCTCCCCAGGCCCGGCCGCTCACCTCGCGCCGTGAGGAACAGGGGGCTGTTCAGGTAGCTGGAGGCCAGCCGCTTCCGCTGCGGGGACAGAACACAAACCGGGGAGCCCTCCTCAGGCCGCAGTCCCTGCCCAGGGCTCACCAGACGGTGCCCCCACCCCCAGGCCCTGGGCCCGCTGGACACCGGGGAGGCAGGCAGGGGGCAGGCCCGGGGACGCAGGGCCCAGCTTTGCAGAGCCAGAGAGAGACGGTTTCACCCACGAACGGCCAGGGAGCGGGCCCTCACCAAACAGAGAGCCCGCCCCTCCTTCAACCGGGCCACGGCGCCCGGGGACCCCATGCACAGGCTGTGGACCAGGGACAATGGCCCGCCTACCCGAGCCCTGGGGGGCGGGCGGCAGGGCACTTTCCTGGCTCCTCCAGCCCCACGAAGCCCTGCAGACAGGCCTCCCTTCAGAGGGCGCCCCAGCTTGGACTTTGGGGTCTTAGAAACCCTGCTTCCAGTGCAGGGTCAAGGCCAGGTGCCCCACTGCCTGTGTGTGTGGCGGGGGGCGGGGGTGGGGTGGGGGGTAGGAAGGGCCCTTGGGAAGCCGCTGTGCCCTGGGACCTGCACCCTGTGAGCGGGTGACACCTCTACCTCCTGCCTTCATCTCTCAGTGGACCCCGAGCTCAGGGTGAAGCAGGGTGATGGACGGAGACACCTGTTCCACCGGGGGCCGGGGGTGGGGGTGGGAGCCCGGGGCCTCCCTCCGGGCGGAAGGCCGCTCACCTCGGTCTCCAGGAGGCCGCTGTAGGCAGGGTTGGCGGTGCTTCTTCGCTTCCGCTCCTGCCGCTTGCTCTGGATCTCTGCGAGGCAGACGCGCGTTACCATCCGCCCCGCCCAAACCCGCAGGCTCCCCCAAAGCCCTGGCACCTTGTATGCACGGGGTCTGGGGACAAGTCACCTCGTCTCAAAGGGTGTCCTGCCCGTCACAGGGCCTCTGTCTGCACAGATGGAAGCCCCGGTGCCGGGAGCAGGCTGGGGTCTCCAGGCATCGCTGACCCAACCCCAACCCCCGAGGCGGGACACACACCCTGGGCTCAGGCTGGGGAGCATGGCTGGCAGGAGTGGCACGACTCCGGATCCAGGTCCCCACCCGGCTCAGGGCCCGTGTGCCATCGTCCAGCCTGGGGCTCTCGCAGGACCGCGGGCATCAGGTGCCGTTGGCCAGACGCTGGCCTGGCTGAGCCGCCGCGGGAGGCAAAGGGCTCCCGGGGGCAGGCCTGCCGCTCAGGTGGCCTCACCCCGCGAGACCCAGGCCCGAGCCTCCACAAGGACGGGGCTGGCCCTGGGCGGGCCTCCCAGACGCTGGCTCACTCTCGGGCGCTGCCCTCTGACCAGGGGGACCCAGAACCCACTGCTCTGGTCTGATTTCAGCAAACCACCCCCCCACCTTCCCAACCCCCTACCCCCGCCCAGCGGGCCCGTGCCAGCCCGTCCGCACAGGGGCCTCACCTTCCAGGTGCTCCGTGGTAACCAGGCCCAGCGCTACCATGAAGGCGATTTTCTGAGGGAAGGAAGCAGAGCAGTGTTACCATGGTTTCAGCATCTGTCCGTCCATCCGTCCATCTGTCTGTCCTTCTATCCATCTGTCCATCCGTTCACTCATCACTCATTCACTCACCAGGCATCGCTGAGACCCAGTGTGTGTCCCCTCCACTTTAATCGAATGGGCTTTCTCTGTCCTGGGACCCCACCAAGACCCACGCCTTAGCTCCCCTTGACTGGTAGTGTCTCCGCACCCCTCGTTTTTATGACCTTGACGGTGTGAGGGGCAGGGGTTCTGAGGACTTGCCTGATGAGGTGTCAGGGTTACGGCGGGGCCGTGGGGTGGGGAAGAAGACAGAGAGGAAATGCCTTTTCCTTACATCCAGTTGGGGAACCTGCTGTCCACTGACCATAGAGATGCTGACAGGGCCACCTGGCTGGAGGGGGCTCTGCAGGGTTCCCACCAAGACCTTCCCTTTACCCCAGCCCCCTCCCCCCTTTTTTTTTGGCTGATCCTCACCTGAGGACACTTTCCCAGTTGTTTTTAGAGAGGGGAGAGGAGGAAGACAGAGAAATAGCCACGTGAGACACATCGATTGGTTGCCATGCACCCGACCGCCCCAACTCGGCTGGGCTTGAGCCTGCTACCGAGGAATGTGCCCTTAACAAGAATGGAACCCCGAGACCCTTCCATCTGCAGACCGGCACTACCCACTGAGCCAACCTGCTGGGGCCGCCCGCCCACTGTGGGAGGAGTCACCAGGCACCGCCCACGCTCCCGGAGTTGGGCATTCCTGGGGCTTTGGGGGCACCACGCAGACCCTTAAAAACGTGTATGTGGCCGAGACCGGTTTGGCTCAGTGGGTAGAGCGTCGGCCTACGGACTGAAGGGTCCCAGGTTCGGTTTCGGTTGGGGGCATGTACCTTGCTTGCGGGCACATCCCCAGTAGGGGGCGTGCAGGAGGCGGCTGATTGATGTCTCTCATTGATGTTTCTGACTTTCTATCCCTCTCCCTTCCTCTCTGTAAAAAATCAATAAAAATATATTTTTTAAAAAAAAGAAAGAAATATCCTTTAAAAAAAAAACGTGTATGTGGTGGCATTTGTGAGTATTTTCCTCGGCGGGTCTGGATTTTTGAATCTTGGCTAGAGGCTGAGGCTGTATTTCAGTACTTCTGGCTCACATTTTACGTGGAGATTTCGGAGCTACGGAAATTTGTCTGGGAACAGGGAATCAATGGGCATATTTACTGGGGTGATGCCAGAGCTATCAACTAACTTAGGGCCAAAGATAACTACACTATAATACTAACATTTCCTGCCGCTCTTCTCTCCATCTGCAGGGGCTTTAAACTTTCAAGGGGGTGTTGAATGTTTTATTACAATTATTTCTAGGCATGTACTCTTCTTGTTGCTGTTGTACTAGGGGCTGTCTATAAAGTTTTGAATGTTGATATGACACCCGCCACCACGCCGAACTCTCTTAGGGTCTGTGGGAGTTTTTTATCCGTTCTCTTGGGTTTTCTACATCATTTCAAACAGTGACTGTGCATCCTCCTCTGTAATTGTCACTTCCATGCTGTTACAAAGACGTCTCCTTGACTTGCCAGCTGTCCGTGACAGTCTGATTCACTTGAAGTCTCAACTATGACAGACAGGGCCATCCCACAGCTGACTCCACCTCCCCGCTCCCCTCCCTCCTCCTCCCAGCTGTACTCACTGAGCCCTCGGCCCCTCACGGGAGCGGGCAACATTTAACTTCCTTATCCCGTCCGACATCCTATCCCGTCTCGGTTTTACTTCGCAGTTACGAACAGGTGCCCGCCTCGGGGTTGGTGCCAACGTGGCCCCAGCTGCTCGGGGTCCACTGAGGGGCTCGTGGGAGCCCATCTCCCAGTCCTTGGCAGATTTCAAACACTGTGGAACCCGGGCCGGTAGCTCAGGTGGTTAGAGGTTAGAGCATCATCCTGAGACACCAAGGCTGGAGGTTGGATCCCAGGCAGGGCACATGCAAGCATCAACTAACGGGTGCATAACTAAATACAACAACAGAAATCAATGTCTCTCCCTCTCTCCCCTGCTTCCTCTTTCTAAAATCAGTAATTTTTTTAAAAATATATTTTTATTGATTTTTTACAGAGAGGAAGGGAGAGGGATAGAGAGTTAGAAACATTGATGAGAGAGAGACATCGATCAGCCGCTTCCTGCACACCCCCTACTGGAGACGTGCCCGCAACCAGGATACATGCCCTTGACTGGAATCGAACCTGGGACCTTCCAGTCTGCAGGCTGATGCTCTATCCACTGAGCCAAACCGGTTTTGGCAAAAATCAGTAATTAAAAAAGAAACACACAAAAAACCGCAAACGCTTTTGTAACCCGGCCAGCATGGCTCAGTGGTTGAACGTTGACCTAGGAACCAGGAGGTCATGGTTCGATTCCTGGATAGAGCATATGCCCATGTTGTGGGCTCCATCCCTCTCTCATTATTGATGTTTCTACCTTTCTCTCCCCCTCCCTTCCTCCCTGAAATCAGTAAAAATATATGTTTTTTAAGAAGTGTTTGCAGCGTCTCTGCCGGAAGGCAGGCCTGGCTGGAGGGAAGTCCCGGGCTCTTGCCCTCAGGACTGGCCCCCGTTGTCGGCTGTGTTCTGAGGTCCAGCGCTGCGTGGACAGGTCAGGAGCAGCCTGACCCTCTCCCCCGAAGTCACTGCGTCAGGCCCTTCCCCTTCCCTTAAAGGTCAGAGCCTTCCCTGGGCCGTGTCTCCACGTGGACTGACCATTTCCCCTGGTACTGTGATTGGTCACCGGCAGAGAGAAGAGCTGTGATTGGTCACAGGCAGAGGGAAGAGCTGTGATTGGTTATGGGCAGAGGGAAGAGCTGTGATTGGTCATGGGCAGAGGGAAGAGCTGTGATTGGTCACGGGCAGAGGGAAGAGCTGTGATTGGTCACAGGAAGAGGGAAGAGCTGTGATTGGTCACGGGCAGAGGGAAGAGCTGTGATTGGCCATAGGTGGAGAGAAGAGCCAGGGCTGCTTTAGGGCCACTGCTTCCGTCGGAAGGCAGCAGGGTCCGAAGGATGGGCATGAACACGAGGGACCACCCTGGGCGGTAGGGCTCCAGGATGGAGGGGGACCCTCAGCGTCCCCGGGCACCAGTCAGGTTTGACAGGCCTGGCCTCAGGGCTTCTCCCATAGCACTGCGGGAGGGAACACGTCCCTCTCCCATCTACAGACGGGACGGGGTTCGCCCCTGTCACACCCCCGGAACCAGCAACGGGGTGCAAACTCAGGTTCCAGACCACGCGGACCCTCCAGCCTGCGCTCAGGAGTCCCCACGCCGAGCCCCCTCTGCACAGGGCTGTGGGCTTGTCAGCTGACTCCCCCTGAGCACACCCCCACCCCCCACAGAGGCCCCCAGACCACAGCCCCTACCTCGGGGTTCTCCTGGCTTGGGGGCCGGTCTTCCTTCCTGCTGGCGGCCTGAGCTCCCTGAGACGGCTCCTCCGTGGGCGGCTGAGACTCAGCCTTGCTCTCGGGTTGTGTCTGCACTTGGGGCTGGAGGATGATGACCTGGAAGGTGCGGCGCGGGGAGAGGGTTAGCAGCGGGGAGGGAGGGAGGAAGTGAGGGAGCCTAAGGGGGAGCTGGGAGGTCCAGGGGGAGCCTGGCTGACACCCCAGAGGGCACAAGCCCCGGAGCGGCAGGGTCTCGGGAACGAGGGGCCTGCAGGGGCCGAGGCTATGGCAGGGCGTGGGCCCCCACAGCCATTCACCGCGAAGACGGTCTGCAGGAGAGGGGGAGCCGCCGGAGGCCCCGGGGCCTGGCCTCGTCCTGTGCCCCTTGTCCAGCTGTGTGGCTTCAGGAGGTCCCAGGCCTCTACCCTCAGCTTCCTCCGAATGCCGACCTCCGGCAGCCAGGACAGGACAGGAGAGGGTGATCCCAACTCAGATGCAGGTAAACTGAGTCCGCGGGGGAGCAGAGCGGCTGGGACACTTCCCTGCTCTGTCCCGGCTGTAGGACCTGGCCCCCCATGCCCTTGGCTGTCCCTTGAGCCCCAGGCCATGGTATCTGAGATGCTCCCGCTTGGAGGAGGAGGGTGTAGAGGGTGGGGATTAGCTGTTTCTCTCACTCCCAGGAGCCTGCCAACCCCTGGGTGGGGGTGGGGGGGCTGTGGAGAAGGAGGAGTGGGCTCCAGGCTTCACCCAGAATCACCCCGCACAGCCCCACTCCAGCCGGGCCCCCCCACTCTGGTTCCCTGCGGCCCCCGCCAGGGTTCAAGGTGACCCCCGGGTCTGATGGAAGCTCAGAGGTGGAGAGTCTGAGATTGACTTTTGCAGCCCAGCCTCCCCGGGTGGCCGGCTCCTTGTCTGTGGCTCAGCTCTTTCATTTCTGCTTCGGGACAGGAAATGGGGGAAGCGTCATCTTTCTCGGGTCCAGGGGAAGGAGTTGAGGAGTAGCTTGAACTGGCATTTCCCCCTGAGCACGGATATGGCTGTCCTGTGAGTCGTAAAGGAAAGATGGCTTCCCTTCCGCCGGCTTAAGGGAAGGCTCTCTGTTCTCCTTCCTATCACAGCTTAAAGGCCCAGCGTCCTCTGGGGGGAAATAATGCCCCTTTTTATAGGCCCGGGAGGGAAACACAAAGACCCTCCGCAGACCGAAGGGCAAAGCATACCCTCAAATGACACACAGGAGTCAGAATTCGTGGAAAAATGCAGGAAAAACATTCAAGCTTCATAATAACCAAACAACCCAACTTTCACAGCGGGCGTGTCTGTTTGCACCGACTGAGTGAACGGCGTTGGAAAGCTGGAGAGGCTGCGGTGAAGCTGGGACAGTCACCCCCCAAGCAGCTCCCAGCACCCTCTGGACCGGGCCGCCCAGGTCCACCCCCTCCTACTGGGACTGTGTCAGCCCAGAGCCCGCTGACAGCTCTTTAGCCTTCAGAATCCCGGAGGACACATGGTCCCAAGGTGGGGATTGGGGGGGGGGGCGGGTGTAGACCCGGAAATACGCTGCGTGCAGTGACATGGTGGCCTGAAAGGGGGGCGCCCACCTTCAGGCCGGGAAGTTGAAGCGACCCCGGCCACAAACAAGAGGGGGTGGGGGGCAGCCTGGCGGACCCCAAACTGTGGACGGGAAAAGAGGCCAAAGAAAGGAATGAGGCCTCCGACGCAGCCCCGGAGGCCTCACAAAGCACGGTCAGAAGGCGCTTGGAGGGAGACAGGGAGACGATCTCATAGTTCGTTTTAAATCGGATTTTCCTGAGAAATGACCCATTTTTCCCATTCTGACACCTGGGTGCAAAAAGCCCGTGGCCAGCTAACCGCACCAGCACCGCCATCGGCAGACGGGGGGCTCCTGGCTGTCCCCCCTTTCCGCCCACATCCTAGGCGTCCGTCACCGGGAGGGCGTCATTAACGCACTGACCTTTTGCCGGCATTCGTGCGCTCAGCCATATGCTCTTCCAGTCACACACCCACTTACTACGCCCCACTCACTCGTGCGTGGCCCCCTCACCGGCTCCCTCACTGGGACCCCACTTGTGCATGCGGCCCCTGGGCCCCTCCGCCCCCGTCTTCCGCTCTGCCCGGCCTCGTTCACCGGGCACAGCCTCACCTTGCTGTCGGTGCTGATGAGGAGGGGCTGGACTTTGATGCCGTCGCTGACCACGGACACGGCGGCATTGCTGGGGGCGAGGGCGGCGGCCTTGCCGGGGGCCGTTGAGATGAGGGCGTAGGCCACGCCGGCGCTGCTCAGGGGAGCGGCGGTGGCGGCCGGCGCGGCGAGGGCCTGGGGCTGGCTGCCGGGCGGCGGCACGCGGCTCACGGTGTTGTTGGCGGTGGGGAGGGCCGGGCTGGGGTTCTTGACGCTGACCACGGCGGCCTTCTGGAAGGCCGGGGGCTGCTTGGGCGGCCGGTCCCGGCCGGGCGTGACGGGGAGGCTGTCTGGAATCAGAGTCTTTGGCCTAACCTGGAGGGAGGGGGATGGACGGACAGACGGACAGGTGGATGAAGGCACTCTTTAAATATATTTTATTTACTTATTTATTTTTAATAGAGAGGAAGGGAGAGGGATAGAAAGTCAGAAACATCGATGAGAGAGAGACATCAATCAGCCTCCTCCTGCACGCCCCCCCACTGGAGTCGTGCCCGAAAGCAAGGCACATGACCCCAGCCGGAATCGAACCCTGGACCCCTCAGTCCACAGGCCGACGCTCTATCCACTGAGCCAAACTGGTCTTGGCTGAAGACCCCCTCCCTGAAAGGCCCGGTCCCGAAACGAGTCTTTCCAGAAGCAATGCTAAGGTGGCTTGATGCCTTCTGCCCTGTTCTAGGCCAGCCCAGTCTTTCCCATCTTTTAAAATCCTGGTAGTAAAATCAATAAAATATATATATATATATATTTTAAAGCCAAAACCGGTTTGGCTCAGTAGTTAAAGCTTCAGCCTGCAGACTGGGAGGTCCCAGGTTCAATTCTGGTAGAGGGCATGTACTTTGGTTGCTGGCACGTCCCCAGTGGGAGGTGTGCAGGAGGCAGCTGATCGATGTTTCTAACTCTCTCTCCTTCTCCCTTCCTCTCTGTAAAAAATCAATAAAATATATTAAAAATAAAATAAAATCCTGGTTGTAAAAATCAATAAAATGTATTTTTTAAAAAAAAGCCAAAACCAGTTTGGCTCAGTGGATAGAGCGTCGGCCTGCGGACTGGGAGGTCCCAGGTTCAATTCCAGTCAGGGGCGTGTGCCTTGGTTGCAGGCACATACCCAGTGGGGAGCGTGCAGGAGGCGGCTGATCCATGTCTCTCATCGATGTTTCTAGTTCTCTGTCCCTCTCCCTTCCTCAGTGAAAAATCAATAAAATCTATTTAAAATCCCGGTCGTTACCCACTGAATTGATTTCCCAGTTCCCACGGGAGCGACCGGTGCTGGTCCGAACGCCTCCGCAGGGCGGGGGGAGAGGGTGAGGGATGGGGCTCCGCCAGCTCAGTGCCCACCAAAGCCCCCGTGCTGAGGGGCTGGCGGCAGCGACCACAGGACAGACGGACAGACACCCCCGGGGCCCGGTCCGGGGCTGCTTACCTGAGGTAGCACTGCCACTCCTTGCCCGGCCAACCTCTGCAAGGAGCTGACCTGAGGACCCGGGACAGGCACTGAAGTGATGGATCCCAAAGCCTGGAAGACAGGGCCCTGTGAGCGGGACAGGCGAGACACACCAGCCGAGACGCACCGCCTGCGCCGGGGAGACCGCCTGCCCGACCTGCCGACCTGCGACACCGACTCAGCCCGGAGCAGCGCGCACCTGTCTGCTGTTTGCGGCCCCGCCCCCGGCTGGGCTGGGGATGGTCACAGCGGCTCAAGCCCACTGAGACCGCCTCCTCTGTCCCACTGAGACCGCCTCCTCTGTCCCACTGAGACCGCCTCCTCTGTCCCACTGAGACCGCCTCCTCTGTCCCACTGAGACCGCCTCCTCTGTCCGCCAGGAAGAGGGTCCTCGGCAGGAAGCGCAGCTGCCGGGACCCTGACCTGGGACTTCCGGCCCCCAGCCCCCGGAGGAGGCAGTGCCACAAGCCCCGTCTCAGGTCCCCCTTTCGGGCTGTGCCCGTGCGCCCCGCTGCTCCAGAGGCTGAGGCTCTGAGCCCTCCTTCTGGTCCGTGCTTGGACCCCAGCATCTCTGCGGCTTAGAAATGCAGTCAGGGAGAGGGGGACGCAGCGGGGAGGGGATGCAGGGGGGAGGGGACGCAGGGGGCGGCTGGACAGAGGCAGCGAGGGCAGGGCCCGCGGTCGGTCGGTGGGGAAATAGGGGCTTTGCTTTGACCTGGTTCTCAGCACTCGGTCACCAACAAGGAGGCCGCCCTCCGTGCACAGGATGCGGCTGTTCGCGGAGCGAGCACCGTCCCTGCCGACTCCAGGGACCACGTACAGAACCACCGGCCCCCATCGGCCTGCTGACGGCGTGCACCTTTAAGGCGCACCTTGCAGGGTGTGGGTGCCCCTGGGGCCGGGCAGCGGGGGGAGCCTGGGAACGGACGGGGTGACTCCGAGGGCAGAGCCCCAAGTCTTTCCAGAGGGATTTGCTAAGAAGGAGGCTGCTGCCGGCTCCCCTCTGCCTCCCTCTCTGAAGGATGGGCTTCCTCAGAGAGCCCCCCCACCCTCTGTGCGTCCTTAAGGGGGGTAGGGGTGCTGGGGGCCCATCAGGATCCTATTGAATCCCCCACCCAGGCCGTGAGGGCACCCCTGAACCCCCAGCAGAAACACCCGCCTACTGCCCGGCTCTATCTGCCTGCGAGCTTATCCCAAAGTCCTGAGGAGGGGTCCTGGGAGGCAGCCCTGCCAGAAGGCCAGAGAGCAGGCTGCCCCTGTCAGTGGGGAGGGGGGGTGTGACCCGTAGGAGGATGCACAGGTGAGGGAGCAGCTCAAAGCCTTGGAGGGGGCAGGGCGGGTCACACAGAGGACCCGGGGCTGGAGCCGGAGCCGGAGCCGGAGCTGGAGCCGGAGCCTCGCAGCCCCGGGAAGTCCTGGGCGGGCTCCCTCTGGTCTGTCCCGGAAGGACAGCTGGTACTGGGCATGACTCCAGGGCGGCACCTGCCCTTCCCCTGGTCCCCACAGACCACCTGCCCCCCTCACTGCGTGCTCCCCAACACCCGAGACTGGGAAGGCCCCGGAGACACTGCCTGGGCCCTGGCCTCTTCCAAACCCACCAGGACCAGACGCGGGGATGGGCGTGTGGCTGGCTGCCTCCCACCGCCCCCTGGGCCTGGGAAAGTCATTCAGGAAGTCCCATTCTCACGTATGATGGTGACGCGCACCCCACAGGCCTGGCCTGGGCATTGCGCCACCGCGGCGCCCTGGATCTAACAGACAGAGGAGGTGCCTGTCTGCACAGCGCCCGCCGGGGTGCCCGCCAGCGGCCCCCACACTCCTCGCTCGGGGGAGGCCTCCTGGGCGGGAGCTGCGACCCGGGGGGCGGCCCGGGGCTAGTGTGCAGCCCCGAGGACGGAGACAAACGTCCACACCCAGCAAGCAGCACCCAGACCCCCAGCAGAATGTGCCAGCAGACCCGGCTCCACTTTGAGGGCCCCCCTGTGCGCCCCTCTTTGGGAACCACTGCTCTAGGCAGAAGCCTGTGCCGGGCGGGTCACTTCCAGGCCCTGTGGTCAACGCCCCCAGACGGGGCCCAGTGTGGACAGTGAATTCACATCGAGCCAGACTGGGGGGGGGGGCGGGGGCTGGGGTAGCTCTTCAAGCAGCAGGCATCCCTCCCCACGCTGCTCACAGTTCGAATCGGAACTGCCGAGCGCGACTACGACTTCGATTTAATAAGCCCGGAGCGGTGCACGGAGACAGAGGTGCCAGCCGACTGGCTTTAATTAACGGCGTACTGTGCTTGGTGTCAGGGAGAGCTTAGATCATGGAATACTGCTCAGTGCCCCGTCGTCCAACGAGAATGAAGAAGAAATGCGATTTAACAAACGGGAGTCGCTGGGCCCGGAGGCAGACGCCCTGGGATCTTCCCGGCAGCCTGTCTGCTCCTCCAGCCTGGCCCACCTCCCGCCTGCTCCCCCTGCTCCCCCGGCCACACACTCCGCTGAGGGCCTTGCTTCTCATTTCTCCGAGGAGAGAGAACTTTCCAGAAGTCACCACCACCATCTCTCCACCCTCCAAAGTGAAGCAAGACACCTTTCTTGCCAAAACCGGTGTGGCTCAGTGGATAGAGCGTTGGCCTGCAGACTGAGGGGTCCCAGGTTCGATTCCGGTCAAGGGCATGTACCTTGGTGGCGGGCACATCTCCACTGTGGGGTGTGCAGGAGGCAGCTGATCGATGTCTCTCTCTCTCTCATCGATGTTTCTAGCTCTCTCTCCCTCTCCCTTCCTCTCTGTAAAAAATCAATAATAATAATAATAATAAAAGACACCTCTCTCTGCAGGGATGGAGGGCCCAGGGCCCAGCGCCTGCCGGCTCCTGCCCGGCCTCCTCCTCCTCCTCCGGCACCTGGGAGGGGCAGGTGGTGGAGAGGCAGGTGCTTACAGGGTCCCCGTGGGACTCCTGTCCCTGGGGAACCCCCATGTCGGCCAGTGCCTCCTGTCCTGCCCTGCTCAGCCTGTCCCTTGGCCACCCTTCCAGCGAACCAGACACGTCACCGAGGCACATGCCAGACCCCCTGTGCGGTGCCAAGCGGGCTTCCCCTCAGCAGCACGAAGCTTTTGAGTCAGGAGGACCCTTCCCGGAGCCCCCAGCACGTGCAGGAAGACGGGGGACCGAGGCTCCAGGCCCCCAGAGGCCGACCCAGGTCTCTGGGCTCCAGCCGGCCTACCCCCTGCAAAGCTGCCCCCACTCCCCCACTCCCAATCCACACACACACACACACACACACACACACACACACACACACACAGAGGCTGAGTCCCGCTGCGCTGTCCGCGGTGCTGAACACGCGGCCCGCCCTCCTCCCGCCGGGGACGCGGCGCTCCGCCCCGCTTTGCCCAGGAGAGGGCGCCCCTCAGTTGGTATCTCCAGGATTACTTCTCTCCCTTCACAGGGAACTTGTAACATGTGGCCTGGAAGCTCCTTTAGAAAAAAAGCAAACGCATGACCTGAGCGTCACCACCTGCCCAGCTCATCCGGAGGTGCCGCGTGCGTGCCTGGGGGGTACGGCCAGACCGCCTGAGCCCTGTCCGCCGGCCTCACGCCGAGGATGGACCTCACCGGGGGAGGGAGGCAGGACACGCCCACCCGCAACTTCAGTGTAACGGGCACGCGTGTCTTGTACCGAAGCCATACCAGGGGTGAACATGTGTGTGTGCCGTTAAAAGCATCACAGCACCCTCTGTGCGCACACAACTGGCTTAAGCAAAGAGAATGGACTTTGGCTTTGAAGTACCACTGCCTGCCCCCTCCCCGCACGCAGGGAACAATTTTGTGCACCGTCCCGTGACTTTCCCCGGTAGCTTATCAAATACGTCTACCACCACACCTTGCTTTGCTTTGCATGATTTTTAAAAATATATTTTATTGATTTTTTTTACAGAGAGGAAGGGCGAGGAAGAGAGAGTTAGAAACATCGATGAGAGAGAGACATCGATCAGCCACCTCCTTCACGCCCCACACTGGGGATGTGCCGGCAACCAAGGTACATGCCCTTGGCCGGAATAGAACCTGGGACCTTTCAGTCCGCAGGCCGACGCTCTATCCACTGAGCCACACCGGTTTCAGCTGCTTTGCATGTTTTTAAGCTTTATGTCAATGAAGGCATATTAAAGTATTCTGCAACTTCCTTTTTCCACTCCACTACCGTCCCTACGGTCCACTGTTGTCACTCCCGTGGCCCGGCCCCTCCCCTTCACAGCCACACAGCGCAGGGCGGACCACTTACCCGTCCCCTCCCCAACCCCCACCCCTTTAAGGATGGTGGAGGTGGCACAGTGGTTCTTGCCCCGTCAGCAGTTTGTTCTGGTGCCTAGGCCTGTGGCGTCCTGGCCCAGACCCCATCCTCAGGCCCAGCTTCCCCCACAGGACGTCCACGCACCCAAACGTACGTGCCAGTGCCACACCCAGCGTCAGCTGCTGCTAATGAGGAGGAGACGGACTCGGTGACTCATCACCGGGGAAAGAGGGAAATAAATCTCTTAGACAAAGTCTGGACAAGCCACCAAAAGCACTTCTTTTAACAAATATATTTTATTGATTTCAAGGAGGAAGGGAGAGGGAGAGAGAGAAACAGCAATGATGAGAAACATCGATCGGCTGCCTCCTGCATGCCCCCTGCTGGGGATGTGCCCACAACCGGGCCTGTGCCCTGACGGGGAATCAAACCGTGACCTCCTGGTTCATAGTTTGACGCTCAACCATGGAGCCACGCCGGCTGGGCCACCACAACCATATTAAGGTCCATGTTTTTACGGTCAACGCAAGTCTCCGCCCCAGGGGAAATGGGAGCACACACACACACACACGCTCCGTATGGTGCGCACTGACGTGGCCAGCGGCCTTCACAACGCCTGGGCTGGGCTGTGTCCATGTTCTGCCAGGGCTGAGCCGGCGGGAGACACCCTAAGCTCTCTAGAAGGCAGTGATGTAAACACTAAGGCTCCGCAGCACATGCACACACACACAGGCACATGTGTGCACATAGGCACATGCACACACACAAGGCACACGCACATGTGCACAGCATGTGTTAGGGTTAGAGTTGGGTTTAAGTCTAGGGTTAGGGTTAGGGCTAGGTTTGGAGTTAGGGTTACAAACATGCCTCCCCCCAAGGCATTCAAACCCGCCATGGGCCTGAGGCAGGGAGGCAGGTCCGTGCTTCCGGCCACTGTACAGATGTGAAAACTGAGGCTGCTGAGGGTCAGTGACGGACGCCACGTCAAGAAGCTCCTGGAGGAGAGGTGGGAAGAGGGCCCTCACCCCCGCCCAGGGCTGGCCGCGGGGCACAGGGGACGGATGCACTGCCGGAGCCACACTCCCACGGCCTCCTGCGTGTCTAGAGCATCCCTTCCTCCCTTCTGGGCGACAGCCAATCAGGTGAGACCAGGGCTGGCTGGTTTCCAAGCTGCATTCCAAGCAAATCCACATCAGACCCTCCACTTCCGGTGAGCCCGGCACAGTCCCAAGTGGGGCCCCTGGGCTTTCTGGGGTATCCTGATTTCCAGGATTCAAGTCAGACCATACGGCCACCGTACTGCTGCCAACGGCACCCGGGACCACAGCTTCTCCGTCTCATTCCCGGCCATGGGGAGAGGTGGGCGGCGCCCGTCCGAGGGGCAAGCGGTGGGCCTGGCGCTGTTACCATTGGGTGCCCACCACCCATCCGACCTCAACCACAGTCCAAAGGGGGCGTGGCCGACTTCAGTTGGCAGGTGTGGGGGGCTGAATCGCGTGTCCCCCCGAAACTCAAGTCCACCCAAAGCCTCACACGTGGCCTTCTTTGGAAACGGGGTCTTGGCAGTTGTAAGGAAGTTGCGGTCACACAGATCCAGTGACAGGGGGGGGTCCCGATAAGAGACACCCCAGGGAGATGATGTGACGATGGAAGCAGAGCCTGGCGACGGAACCACCACACCCAGGAGCCCCTGGCGCCCGGGGCTGGGAGGGGCAGGAAGGACCCTCCCCGGGAGAGAGCCCCGCCCTGCGGAGCTGGGCTTTGGACTCAGCGCCTCCCCAGTGGAGAGGATGCGGCTCCATCGTTTGCGCGAAGCCACGGAGGTGTGGTCAGGGCCCGGCAGGCGGGAATGCACAGCAGACAAGGCGGTGAGGCTGCAGCGGGGACACCTGGAGGAACCCCAGCTCACCTGGAGGAGGGGCCCCCGCTCACCTGGAGGAGGGGCCGGGCTGAAGGCCCCGGGGCTCCCTCCTCTCCTGCGGCCCTGCCACCTGCTTGGCCTAAAACACACCCCACCCCATCATCCCCCGTACCCCACCCCTGCCGCCCCACAGGCTGCTGATCGCGATGAAAGATGTGCAAACGTCCCAGCTTCAAGACCAGTGCCCTTGCAGGACGGGGGTGCAGACGAAAACCCCCAAACCCAGGGAACACTGGGGACAGCAGTGCACACAGGACGGGACCGGCAGTCGGCAGGGCAGCACCGAGGCTGAACTCCTGGAGGCCCACCCGCCCGCCTACAGGCCCGGCCGGGGCCCTTCGGACCGGTCCCCCGCGCCAGCCACCAGCCAGCCGAGCGTCTTCCTCATCAGCTGAACAAAGCCCCCGAGAAGCACCGGCCCGGGGAACGCGGCACAGGCTCCGCGGCCGGCGTGGGGAGCGGGGAGCGGGCGGGCGGGGGATAAATTACCGCGCGGCGCCCAGCTGCACCAGGATGTAATAAAATGTGTTGCTAAGAGACACGTGCCCAAGAAGTTCATTAAAGGACACTTTAAACCGCGCCGCCAGATCCGCTCCCGCGAAGGCTGCTGACGTGGAGCCGGCCCCCGGCTCATAATTAGATCCGCCACGCGGGCTCGGCCCCCCTCAAACCACTCGGCTGGCGTGTTAATAAAGTCACTCAACGAGGCGCCGCTCCACCATCCGCTCCGCTGCTGGCCGGGGGGGCGGGCAGGCGGGTGTGGGGGACCTGGGGGGTCTGGGGGGCCGTGGGACTGTTCTTTCCAGAACCAGATGGAGGCCCACTCACCTCTCTGGAGAGAGAGGCGACTCTGGGAGAACCTCCAGGCCCCCCTGCACGGGAGCCACTGCTTCTCCCCGCGAGGGGGGTCTCGGGGCGCACGCAGGCCGGTTCTGGGGTCACAGCAGACACGCTTGTCCAGAACCTCAGCCTCGGGTCCTGCTCCTTCAGCTCCCACGGGTCCAGTGCTGGGCACGGGGGCATCCTGTGGGCTGGCGGGCGAATGCAGGACAAGACTACACGCCGTGGGACCGAGCCCGAGCGTGAAGATGCAGAGGGAAGGAGGGCCCAGCTCTGTCGGGAAGGGGAGTGGCAGGAGAGGTGACCGGAAGGGTCCTGGGGGGGTGGGCATGGGAGCCCACACGGTGGACCTGGCCCACGGGTCCTGGGCCAAAGGTCTTTGAGCCCCGCCCACGTCGAGGCCTCGGGAGCAGCCATAGAATATGGTTCTGGCTTCGCTGGAAGGAAAACTCCCAGGAGCGGACACGGGCTGGGGCTCCGCCCAGCAGGACCACGCCGGCCGCAGCATTGGAGTTCGGTCCGGTTCTCGGTTCCACATCAGCTCAGGCTGCAAGCGGGCGGACAGCGTCCCCAGTCATGGCGCTTCTGAACCCCCAGAGCCTCAGCTCCCCGAGAACCTGCCGTCCCCCCTCCGGCCAGCATGGCGCTGCCTCTCTTCCACGGATCGCGCTGGTCAGAGGGCAAAGGTCTCAGAACCGGCACCTCCATCTCTGGACCTCGGGGAACCCGGACGAAGCTACAGTCCGCCTTCTGGTAAGTTCCCGCTCCGAGTCACAATCCTGCTCCTCTTCTCCAGGACGGCCAGGGGTCACTTGAAAGGCAGGGGTCAGCCATGCCGGAGAGGACACTCCCCCTCCCATCCTCAGCAGGCCTCACTCACCCCCTTCTGGCCCCTGAGACACCAGCCCGCCACAGGGCCTTTGCACAGCTGCTCCCTGCGCCCGGAACACGCTGTCCCGGCCCCAGTGTGCCACTCACACCGAGCGGGCATGGAGCAGGCACAGAGCGGGCACATGCTGGATGCCATGACTTCACAGGAGCAGTGATCACAGGTGCCACTGCCATCTGAGCCCCCGCCAGCTGCCAGGCCAGGGGGCACTCAGGGAGGCACAGGGAGCGCTGCCCCTGCTCCACCCCGTCCCCTGCACAGAGCACGCAGGCACCCCGTCCCCGCTCCGGCTCCTCACCGCCTCCCCGCGTGGGCACTGCCAGCGCCTGCAGCCGGAATGGTGCCCAGGGCCCCTCTGCCCACACTGACACCGACTCCGTGCTGCCAGCTCTCCTGTGGCACCAGAACCAGCCCTGGGAGGGGCCTCATGAGCACGTGCCCCTGGGCAGGGGCGGCCGGGAGCAGGCCGCTGGCGAGATGGGTGAGGGGGTGCCCGCAGGGACCTGGAGAGGCAGGGCCAGGCACCCGGGCATATGGGCGGAGCCTTGATCACCACGGAGCCCTGACCACCACGGAGCCCGGTCAGGAGCGGCTGGCTGCAGGCAAGGCTGCGGGCACTGGAACCTGTACCTCCCATTAACCTTGGATCGCAGACTCGCGTGTGTACGCATTTTTAATTGCATTTCGAACTTCACTCACAGACAGCGGGTGGCTTTCCGCCTGAGCGACATCAACGAGAAACACGGCTCCTGCTCCCTCTGGCCCCGCCCCCGCCCTGCCCTGCCCTCTCTCCCAGCAAAACGCCTCTCCCCACACTGAGGACAGCATCGCTCACAGACAGCCCACTGGTGTCCCCCCAGAAACCTCCGATGACCCCCCTCTGCTGCTTCCGGTAACTTTCTCTGCTGCCTCCACTCGGGGACTAAAAGCATCTTTACTTCTCCTACAGACGACCCGTCGTCGTCTCTCACACCTTCCCTGTGCGGAGGGTGACCTGTCTGCCCACGGGAGACTCGGGGAGCAGCGCCTCCTGCTTTCCGGGGGTGGGGAGGAGGTTTGCGGGGGGAGCTGGTGACGCAGGAGGCCAGCTCGTGCAGGACTGCACCTCCCACGCAGGGACACCCTCTCAGACACGCAGCTTCTGAACACCATCTCCCGTGGGCAGAATTAGCAAACAAACAGGCTGAGGGGCTGTGGGTGTCGAACCCAATCCCGGGCTCCTGGCTCCCCCGGGCACCCACACTCAGGGCCAAGCTTCCACGCGTGCGATGGCAGCTGGACAGATGTTCCCGCCAAGACAATCCACCCCCCATGCCCTGTCCTCTAGGTCATTGGGGCGCATCTGGGAGACACGGGCCCCAGTCCAGGCCCCGGTCCAGCTGTGGGTGCACCATCCGCCTGGAGGCTGCTGTCCGGGCAAAAGCTGAGGTGCCCGCCGCCTCCGGGCCATAGCGGCTCTGGGCACCGGCTCTGGGCACCGGGCACGACCGGCTTCCTGCAGCCCGGGTCTCTGTCCACAAAGCTCCCCGCCACCGGCTGCCCAGTGCCCATCGGGAATCAGCCTGGCCTGTGCCCTCACACACCCTCAGGACCCGCAGCCGGGATGGCAGCATTCTCCACTGCGACAAGGACCAGCGCCTGCCCCCCTGCCTCACCGGGGTGAGGGCTCCCCTCGAACCTGGACAAAGGATGACCCCCTCCTGCCCCAGAGATACACTTCCTTCTGCTGCCTGTTAGCCAGACCCCCAGTGACACGCGGAAAACCAGGGCGGCCATCCGAGGCCCCTCCGAGACGCTGGGACGTGGGGTGCGACCAGAAGTGCGGCGGCATTTCCCTCGCACCCGGGACACGCTGGGCCCGGCGCCAAGTGGCGGCCACACCGCGCGCCTCCGGAAGCAGCTGTGCTCCTCTGGAGAAAGGCGTTTCGACAGGAGAAGACGCCTCCCCTCTCAGTGCAGAGCAGCGGTTCTCCACCTTCCTCAGGCCGCGACCCTTGCACACAGCTCTTCGTGGGGTGGTGACCCCCAACCATGAAATTCTGCTACTGTGATGCATCGTGATGTAAATATCTGCATTTTCCCATGGTCTTAGGCGACCCCTGTGAAAGGGTCGTTCGACCCCCAAAAGGGTCGCGACCCCCAGGTTGAGAACCGCTGGTGCAGAGCGACCGCAGCATCAGAAGAAGAGTGCTGCCCCAGCGGGTCTGGCCAGGTGGGCAGGAGGAGCGGGCAGGGTGGAGGAGGCGGGTCCGGGGTTCCCCACAGACGGCGTGGGGAGCGGGGGGTGAACTTGCGTGGGGCCCCTCCAAACCCCTACCTGCGCCGGCTCCGCCACCACCCGCAGACCTTCCACCCCCACACCCCACCCCCGCCGCATCCAGCCAGCCACACGCCCCCAGGCCGGGCAGCCCCCAGGCAGATGCGGGGACGGGGTGCAGCCCAGGGCCCCCTTCCGAGATCTGTGACCTTCCACCTTTGACCTCCGTAGAGTGCCATTACCCCCTCTGTCACGGCGTCTCTGACAGACGCCAGCATTCTTGCCGGTACGTGGGCCCTGGAGAAGCTACGAGGCGCCGATCTGTTCCGGTTCTCCGGGGGGGGAAAGTGCCGACACGTCCCCCGACACCCGGCATGGGCGTGGGGTTCAGATCGGGTCGGGGTCAGCTCCTCCATGGGGGTGTCACAGGCCCACACCTCTCGGGGCTGCGGCCTCCTCCGAGTCAAACGGGAACTGAGAACCGGCCTTCCCGAAGGGCTGTGTGCTGAGTGAGCTGGTCGCGGGGCCTGGCCCGGGGTTCGAGGCGGACAGGAGAGCTGTGGGGGGAGCAGATCACGTCCGAGGCCCAGGGGTGGAGGACGGACCGTGGGCAGAGCCTCTTTCACGTCCTTTCCTGGGTGCCCGCCCCACGCCTGCTCCCACCAGCTGGATGGTGGTGCCCGCTCTCCCCCTGCCTCTCAGCCCCTTCCTGGCGCTCTCCCGGGAGGAGAGTCAAACCCGGGGTCTGAACCCTAAAGCCTTGTAAGTGCCCCAGAACAGCGGGAAGACCCGCCTCTCCCCAGAGTTGGAGGCTGAGCCAACAGACACCCCCACAGGCCTCCTCCAGCCCCAAGGGACCAGCCCGAGGCAAGACGCTGCCCCGCTGAGAGGCTGGGCTGTGGCAGGAGCCAAGGTCAGCCTCAGCGAACACAGTGAGGCAGAAACGCACGGAGCCCTGAGCGGTGTGCTCAATGGTTAGAGCGTCAGCCTGCAGACTGAAGGGTCCCGGGTTTGATTCCAGTCAAGGGCATGTATCTTGGTTGCGGGCACATCCCCAGTGAGGGGTGTGCAGGAGGCAGCTGATCGATGTTTCTGGCTCTCTATTCCTCTCCCTTCCTTGTTAAAAAAGAAAAAAAAGGGCGATAAAATATATATATTTTTTTTAATATATATTTTATTGAATTTTTACAGAGAGGGAGAGGATAGTCAGAAACATCATGAGAGAGAGACATCAATTAGCTGCCTTTTGCACGCCCCCTACTGGAGATGTGCCTGCAACCAAGGCACATGCCCCCGACCGGAATCGAACCCAGGACCTTTCAGTCCGAAGACGGACGCTCTATCCACTGAGCCAAACTGGTTTCGGCTGATAAAATATATTTAAAAAGAAAAAGAAACGGCATAGAGCCGGGTCTCGGTTCCTGACGAAGGCGCTGGAGGAAACACTGGGTAAAACTCAAGGCCAGTCACAGGGCCAGCAGCTCGGAGGCACCGAGGGGTCACAGAGCGACCCTCACTCACCCCACGGAGAGGTCATGGTGGGAGGGACAGGGGGTGAGGACGCAGGGAGAGAAGGGCCCGGGCACGTGGCTCAGGAAGGTGTGGGTCAGGACACTGGCTGTGCGAGGGGCAGCGGGGGTCAAGGGCAGGCAGGGGGCAGTGAGGGAAGCCAGGACCAGCCCCGCTGTGTCTCGGTCCACGCTCTTTCCCGCAGCGTACGCAGCGAGGGTGCTGGGCGGGGCAATCTCTTTAACATGCAGTGATGCCGATGGAAACGTAGCCTCCTGCCCAGCCGGTGTGGCTCAGTGGCTGAGCGTCCACCTATGAACCAGAAGGTCACAGGTTGGATTCCCGGTCAGGGCACAGGCCCAGGTTGCAGGCTCAATTCCCAGTGGCGGGGGGTGTGCAGGAGGCAGCTGATCAGTGATTCTCTCCCATCACTGATGCTCCTCTCTCCCTCTTTATCTCCCTTCCTCTCTGAAATAATAAAAAAAATATATATTTTTTTAATATGTTTTATTGAATTTTTACAGAGAGGAAGGGAGAGGGAGAGTCAGAAACATCGATGGGAGAGAGACATCGATCAGCTGCCTTCTGCACGCCCCCTACTGGAAATGTGCCCGCCACCAAGGTACATGCCCTTGACCGGAATCGAACCCAGGACCTTTCAGTCTGCAGGCCAATGCTCTATCCACTGAGCCACAACGGTTTTGGCAAAATATATATTTTTAAAAAGCCGCCTCCCGCACAGGCGCACACTGGGGAAGGGAACCCGGAAAACGTCTCTGTCCTGCAGGGGCAGGGCTGCCACCTTGGGGGACCCTGCCCCACAGTTCCCCGTGGCGAACGTTTCCAGGAAGGAACCCCTCTGGTGTCCGCGTGGCGGGGACTCACATACAGACACGATTGGGTGCCGGGCGCACACCACGTACATGATCTCCTTCCAGAGACACAGCTCTGCTGCTGTGCATGAGGCCAGCCCCTCAGAGTCCAGAGCCCTGCCCGTGGCCAGCTGGGCAGAGGGCTCGGCCCCACGCTCACCTCCAGGCTCTCGCTGCCACCAGCACGGCCCGCAGCTCACCCGGCAGGCCGCTCTGAGTGACGCTGAGCTCGCGTGAAGTTCAGGCCTGCAGGTGCCCGCTACAGGCGGCACCCAGTGTGGCGTGGAGAGCACCGCGGAGGGAGGAAGCCAGCCCTCGGTATTCGGGTGGGTCTGTCACTGACACAGGAGTGCTTGTCACTGACAATCGAGATAAAAACGTGACCGCCTGCCTCTCTGCATGTGCTGCACTTCGTAGCGTAAAACCACCGGAGCGACTAATGGAGTCTTCACACCTCGGATCTCGTTAAAGAAGCGGGGTCCTGGTTCCCCCAGAATCCAGCCCAGCCCCAACCTGGCCCCAACCCGGCCCCAACCCAGCCCCAACCCGGCCCCAACCCAGCTGAGGGGCAGCCACACCTCGAAACTCGGCCCGGCCACTCTCAGCTCTCACCAGCTCCCCACGCCTCCTTCTCTTTTAAAGAAACATGAGCTCTGTTTTCAAACAGCAGGGTCCTGTGGACGCCGGCTGCCTTTTAATGCCTTCGTCCACGCAAGACAGGAGTTACACAGAATCTCTCTCTCTCTCTCTCCTTCTGATCCACAGCCAACTGTTTACTTCTAGGAGTCCTTGCTAACGTCTTTAAACACCTGTGCATGTTTCCAGAAGCAACCGAAAAGAAAAAAAAAAAAAAACACAGCGCCAAAGGTGTGAATGAGGAATGGAAAGCTTCCCTCACAGATGTCGCTCCGCCTTGATTGCATCCCCAACATGCGGACACCGCGGCCGTCCGGTCGTGTCCTACCCGGCTCGTCACCCCCGCGTGCACTTTTAACGGAAACGCAACCTTGAGGTCCCGCAGTCTGAGTGGGGGCCGCACAGAAACGCGCCTGTCCCCGCAGGGGCGCATGGTGTGAGCTCCTCCCCCAGCAAACCCCTCCAGGAGCACCACCTTCCCATTCACGCCAGGCTCAACATCAACTCCGAAAGGCTGGCTTTTCCGCCCCTGCTCCCCATCTCAGCGCCGCCTGGACAGGGCCCGGATGACGGAGCAGAGCCGGGGGGGGGGGGGGAATGGGGGCCAGAATCACCTCCGAGAGCCAGTCCACCCACCTTTCCCCAGACAACTGCCAATCACCTCTAAACTCTCCCAAGCAGAGGGAGAGAGGGAGAGAGAGAGGTGTAAATGTTAAGTCTTCCCAACTCATTTCATAGGTGACCTCTGCAAGATTTCAGCTGGGAGCTGGGGAGAGAGAGCGAGAGCGAGGGAGAGAGCCAGCTTTATTAGCATGCCTCACCAGGCCCAGCCCCCTCCCCCGCTTTTATGAGCCCTTGTTATATCAAATGCCACAAAGCGGGGAAGAAAAACAACACGCGGACCGTCACAAACACAAACCCTGGCGGCCGACCGGAGGTTCTTTTTGGGGTCGTTTAAAAGAAAAGCGTTTTTCAAAAGCCCGAGAACAAAAGTTTTCCTTGTTGTCTTTCTTAAACACACACACACACACACACACACACACACACACACACACACAAACATGGAGGTCCATCCCCTCCACAGCCTCCTTCCCCATTTCCATTCCCATTTAAAGGCAAAGGCACAGCCCGGCTCCGGACAGCTCCTTCTGGCCGGAGGAGGCGGCACGTTTTCCAGGGTTTCTTTCTCTCGCCCCCTAAATCCCGGCAGGACAGATCCCGCACAGCCACGCACTCACTCCCGGCCGTCGCAGCCATTTAAACAGCAGGCATTTAAACCGCCGGGAAACAGTTGCTACAATTCGAAAGAAATGCGCAAACCCAGGAACCGGGAAACTTGCGCTGCAGGGACACGCTCACACAGGGATACATTGTTGCATAAACGCTGCGGATGAGCGATTTTCTCTCTTTTACATCTTCTTCTAAAAGTCAACAACTTGCCGGGTTTTTTGTTTGTTTGTTTGTTTGTTTGTTTTACTGAAGTGGGTAAAAAAAAACCTTCAGCTGTCACCCGGTGCCAGATTCGGTGGCGATTTCTTTCTTTTTATTTATTTCTTTAAGTATCTGGTTTGATTCTGCGCCGCGATTAGACATCTTTGTGCTCCGCGGAGCAGGGGCCTCCGACCCCTCCCCCTCCCCCTCCCCCTCCAAAAAAAAAACCGGCATCGAAGCAATCAAAATGGTAATAATGCCGGGCCCCTCCCCCCGCCAACGCCGCGGCTTCGCCGGGGCCGCGCGCCGGGCGCCCCTCCGGCGGGAATGGACGCTTCCGCCCCGGACGGACGGGCGCGCGCGGCGGCCGGGAAGAAAGGGGTTAATGCTCGGGGCCCCGGCAGGAAGGGGTTCATGCTCGCGTCCCCAGCTTCCCGGGGTCCACCCAGGAGCCCCCCCCGCACCGGCGCGCACCCCCGGCCCCCTCCTCCTCCGGCGGCGCACGCTCCCTCCCGCCACTTTGCAACTTTAAAGACTCGGGACGGACGCCCAGCCGCCGAGCTCTGCCTCCGGAGTCGCCGCCTTCCCCGGCGAAGATTCCTCCGGGGATTGGGGGGGCGGGGGGGTATCTGATCGGGGCGCCCCCGCTTGGATGTGGGCGCCCGATTTGCATCCGAACCCGGGGAGGCGCGGGCGCGGGCGCGGGCGCTGTCCAAGTTGGGTGCTGACGGCGCGGCGGCATTCCGAGAGAACGGCCACCGGATGCCAGGGGACGCGGGGGCGGGGCGGGGCGCGGGGAGGGCGGAGGGGGCGGGGGGCGGAGGGGGAGGCGGGGAGGGGCGCCGGCGTCCCGCCCCCTCCGCCCCCCACCCCCCTGTCCTCCGCCCCCGCCCCCCGCCAGCCTCGGAGTCCCG
>PVJN01025779.1:0-29658 GCA_004026805.1 Lasiurus borealis | reverse complement strand
CTCCACTGGCAACTTTGTGAGTTGGGCAATTCGTAGTCCCATTTTACATGTGAGGAAACTGAGGAAGTCCTTGATAAGACAACTTGGACTTGTGGAACTTTCTTCCTTACTAGAGAGTTTAACTAGCTTCTGGGTGAAGGCTTTCCACTCAGGCAAGAATATTGCCTAGGCTTGAGAGCTTGTAGGAGGCAATGTCAAATTTAACATCTGCTTACATGTTGTCAACGTTTTAACTTTGCTCCCAGTTAACAACCTTCAGGATAACTGTACTCTATGTTCTTGCTACAGGGTAAGGTCTTGAAATTGTGTAATATCTACAACCTGTCAAGAGCCTGGAAGAGAGAAAAATTGAGGGAAGATAACTTAAGGCTCATGTAATTTGCTCTTTTCTCTACATTACCTACATTTTTTACTTTGATCAAGTTGACTGCTGCATCTCTCACAGAATCTTTCTCATATAATTTAAGACATTATTTTGGTCTCTTAGGTAGAATTGATACGAAAAAAGTTAAGTGGATTTTGTTCCTGGTTTAGCTGAGAGTTGTTATTGAAAATATTGTTTATTACATTCCTCCACATATTGCTCCCTGTGAGAAAATTATCAGAAGTTGACATAAGAAAAGTTCTTTTCTTCTGAGAAAATGTAATTCTGCTTCTCCATGAAAGAGAACCATGCAACTAATTGTGTTTCCATTTTTGATTGGGCTCCTGGGAAGCTCAGGAACATGTTTAAAATGCAAAGGCAACTATTGTCAAAACTGTGTTTTCTTAGGCTGTATCTCCTTTTTTGTTCCTATTTTGTTAATCTTATTTTTCTGCCCATAAGGTGCTTCAAATACTTCTTGGAGAGACATGACTGTTTAAATTTTTTTTAAATCGAATCAAAGTAGGGAATCTTTCAGCCAATCAAAACAGTAACCAAAGTTCCATTAGACTCAGGAAAAAATGTTGAAAAAAGACTTTATGATTAAGGACAGATATTTGCTTGGGTAACTTTTAGAGAACACATGCTGTTTGTTCTATGATGACAAATTATTTCACATCTGCTGAGTGACCCACTTAAGTGGATTACTATATACATTTGTCTTAACACTAAGCACTGGTTGAGGAACCAAGGACCTGGGACAGCATAGGCTTAACATTAGGAGATCTAAAAACTTGTTTCAACTCTGCCACTAAATATTCATGTACTTTTAAGCCTGGGGTCAGCAAACTGGCTCACAAGCCACATGCGGCTCTTTGGCCCCTTGAGTGTGGCTCTTCCACAAAATACCACGGCCTGGGTGACTCTATTTTGAAGAAGTGGTGTTAGAAAAAGTTTAAGTTTAAAAATTTTGGCTCAAAATAAATTCAATTGTTGTACTGTTGATATTTGGCTCTGTTGACTAATAACAGATCACTGCTTTAGGCAAATTCGATTTCAGCTATATGATTCTGAATGTCCTTTCAAACATAACCTTTTTTTAAAAAAAATTATTGATTTCAGAGAGAAAGAGAGATAGAAATATCAATGATGAGAGGGAATCATTAATTGGCTGCCTCCTGCATGCCCCCTATTGGGGATCAAGTCTGCAACCCTGGCAAGTCTCTAGACCAGAATCAAATGTAGGCCAACACTCTATCCACTGAGCCAAACAGGCTAGGGAAAATATAACCTCCTAGGAATCTATTGCACCCATGCTTTTGTCTGCCATTCACTTCCTTCCATTGTTTAAAATAAGTCTTATTTTTCTAGCAAGACTCTAAGCTTCTGGGTGTCAGGAGGTATGTTTAGGTTTGGCCCTATGTCTGTGTTAGGCATATATCTCTATTTCTATCTCTATCTCTATCCTTATTATCTCTATCTCTAATATCTAATATCTATATCTAAATTCATTGAGTTATAACCATACTACCTGGTGCATGAAATTTGTGCACATTAAAAGGTGGTTAATTAGAGGAAATAAGGTAATATTGCTATTTTCCCTTTCTCTATAATATAAGTGTCACAGATGAAAGAAAATTAGTAAAATGTATATGAAAACCTTCCTCCTGTCAGAGTCTGGGGCTCACCATGGGACCCAAAATCAAGTCCCTGCCCACCCACATGCATCTCAAAATCGCATGAGATCCAGATCTGGCCCCTCCCTTCCCCCAATTGAGCTAGATCCAGACCTGGCCAGTCCCACCCTTGTCAATCCCTTTTGGGCAGGGAGTGTAGCCTCAGGTCCCCTGCCCCAGCACTGGGAGGGGGGCACAGCCTCAGGTCTCCCATTGAGCCCTGCTTGGAGGGGCACAACCTGAGTTCCCCCAACACAGCACTGGGGTGCACCTTGAGGTCCTCCATCAAACCCTGCTGGGTGGTGGAAGGGACAGACTGAGGTCCCCTGTCAAGCCCAGCTAGGCAGATGGGGTGCAGTTTCAGCCTGTGCTGGGGTGGGGAAGCAGCCTGAGGTAACCTAGCCCAGTACCAGGATGGGAAGCACACCTTGAGGTCCCCTGTCAAGCCCTGCTGGGTGGGGAGCATGGCCTGAGGTCCCCTGAGAAGCCCCATTGGGGCACGGGGAGAGCACAGCCTCAGGTCCCTGCTGATTGCTCCTTAAGGCTCCTTCTGGGAACTTAGCCTCAGCTGTGGGGCAGCCATCTTTGTGACAGAGTGATGGTCAATTAGCATATTCCTCTTTATTAGATAGGATTATTTTGAAAAGATTAAAGTAGCTTACAAAAATTAATACAATAAAATAGGATGAAATAAATTTAAACTGATTAAAAAACAGATTTATGCAGAGGGAGAAATGATTAAGGCACAAAATAGGAAAAGGTAGGTAGATAGGTAAGTAGTAGGTAGGCACCTGTTGAGTAACATACCAGCATCTACCTGCCTGGAGAGAGTACATTTGCTTTCTGTGCGAATACAAATTGCTTTGGAAACTGAAGCAAAATGGAATAAGGATGTAGAAGAAATCTTTTTGTCTTAAATTAAATCTAACCACCCCATGATGGAAACATAGCACATAATGATTGAGTGTTAAAAGTCAGTTGCTGAGTCATTGATCTATAAAGGTGCTTACTGGATGTGGTAAATGGAAATTCCTTCAGTCAAGAAGGGCAGCACAGAAGAAAGAAGTTTTGTTTCAGGAAGAGAGTGTTTCACCGGGAAGAAGGTTTGGCTCCCACAGAATGAGGAGTTCTCTGAGGGTAAAGCAGATAGTAGCCGGCAAAGTGCAAAAACAAGGAGGAAGCCGGTTGGGGGAATTCAGCAAACAGCACTTCTTATGAAATTAGTGAGTAATAAGGTAATATAGGGGCCTGTTCCTCTTTATGGGAAATATTCTCTGGTGAGCTCTTCAAATGGAAAATTCTCAAGTACAGTAATGCACCAATATGAGAGATTTATGCAGCAAAAGGCCCGAACAGATAGCAGAAGAAATTTGAAGCTATGAAGGTTGGCAGTTCTGCCATCAATACTTCATTCATTTAACAAATATTTATAGAGCCCTTCGCATGTGCTAGATACTATGCCAATCACCTGAGGGAATGGGGGCAAGGGAGCAAATAATGCATAATACATCAAGTCTATCTTTCAGACCCATACATCTTAATGGAGGAGCTGGCATAAAAGAAATCATATTAATTCAGTAAAAGTATTTATTGAGCACCTATTATGTACCCAGGCTAGTGCCAGGTGAGGTGTACAATGCAGAACTAAAATGAGCCCAATCTGTGTCAAAATGTTAAATTGGAAATCTATAAATTAGAGGAATTTTTTTTCCTGTCACACAAAGACTGCCAAGAACTGAAGAGATTAATGGAATAAACTGTAAAGTACCAAAGAACGCATTCACTATGAAGTTAATGAAGCTGAAGCTTCAGGGACCCTCACTTGCCAGGGTCTTTCCTCAGACCCTTGGAGGGGCCCCATGAGTTTTTATTTATAATTCTATTTTCTTTTATTTAAAGAAGCTTCTCTCAATTATATAAGGTTTGGGCAGCACAAAACTCAGCTCTGCCAATTGAAAACACCATATTATTCTAGAGTAGATCATCACATAGTCCTTCTATTCTTTTTTAAAAAAATATATTTTATTGATTTTTTACAGAGAGGAAGGGAGAGAGATAGAAAGTCAGAAACATCGATGAGAGAGAGAGACATCGATCAGCTGCCTCCTGCACCCCCCACAGTGGAGATGTGCCCGCAAGCAAGGTACATGCCCCCAACCAGAATCGAACCTGGGACCTTTCAGTCCGCAAGCCAACGCTCTATCCACTGAGCCAAACTGGTCTCAGCAGTCCTTCTATTCTTATTTCCAACCATCCCAGCGAGAGTCTTATAGAGCTTTCTCTTCTCATGAATATTATTTGTCAACCAAATGCCTAGTATTTTCCTTCTCTGAATTTTACTTTTTTAATCCTTAGAGAGAGAAAAGGAGGGGGGGCCGAGAGAAAGAGAGAGAGAGAGAGAGAGAGAGAGAGAGAGAGAGAGAGAGAGAGAGAGAGAGAGAGGTGAGAGAAAAATCAATCAGTTGCCTTCTATATGTGGTCTGACTGGGGATCGAACCCACAACCCAGGCATGTGCCTAGACCAGAATCAAACCGGCAACCTGTTGGTGTATGGGACCATACTCAACCAACTGAGCCACTTTGGCAGAGCTCATTTATTTTAATTTTTTGACAGCAAGTTGACAGCTTCTAGCCACTCAGCAAAAAAGTATTAATCTTTTCTCTGGCATCTCCCACATGACATTGCCAATGGTGTATGTGTAATCCTTGTGAGAACAGCCAGTCTTCTAATTTTAGTAAATGCAGTCAAGGAAAAGGGCCTGGATTTTAAACAAACAGCAATGGATTCTGTATTTGCATGTCATGCTCTGAAATCATCTTTTTCTGAGTCATGAATTCATTGGGACCAAGCCACAAAAAGCATTGTGTTTTGTTAAATTGGGGCATTTGGGAAGCATAAAAGAATTCCAGTCAAATATCCCAAGAGATTATGTACTTTTCAAAGTAAAACATCTTGGTAAATCATTAATAGTTTTGAGTGACCATGCTTAGGACAACCATATATTCATGCTAAGTGAACTCCATCTCCAGAACTGGGACAATGTAGGCTACACAGTTATTGGAAGATTCAGTGGTTACTGGAGAACACTGAATTACTGTAAAATGATTTGGAAAATGCTTTGGACCATAGGATTATTAGAACAAAACTTATAAAATATTTATTTCTTACTATCCATAAAAACAAACCCAGATATGTGTTAAAGAGTATTACTTAGGCAAGAGCAATGTTGTTAGTAAGTTGTGTGACTTAGCGATGATGATGATGATGATAATAAATATTAGCATTATTAATTATTGACTATGTCAAGTACTGTGCTCAGTACTTCATATACATTATCTCATTTAATCCTCACAACTCTATCAGTGTCCATATTGCTTATATTTTATTTATTTTAATTTTTTTATTTTCTTTTCATTGTTGACACTATTACTAATGTCCCTATTTTTACCCCCTTTGCCTCTCCCACCCAGCTCCCACCCATCTTCCCTTTGGCCACCACCACATTGTTTTCTGTGTCCATGTGTTATACTAGTACATATACGTTCTAGTCTAATTCCTTCATCTTCTTTCATCCAATCAATTTTCTAGGTTTTTTTTAGATGAGAACACTGGGCTCCAGAAAGGTCAAATTACTTGCCAAGGTCACTCGGTAAATTGTAGACTTGGGATTTGAGCAAGGTCTGTCTTATAACAGAAGCCAAGCTCTTGATCGCCCTTCCTGCTATTTTGGGGCTTAGGGTCCCCATTTACAAAATGAGGGGGTTGGACCTCCTAATCTCTGTCATTTATCTCAGCTCTAAAACTGTAGGACACTCTAATTTCAAGTTGTAATCCTCTGGCAGCAACAGAGTGCTTGGTTTACTAATATGTTTGTTTTTCAAATTGATCTCTACCAGCTCAGGGTAATTAAAACCCCACAGCTCGCACATTCCCCAAGTAAACAGAGGCATGCACATTCACCACCCCTCACAGCAGTGCACATGGCTTTGTTTATGCATGGCACCCAAGATGAAAACCAAATATATGGTGGAAAATTGCAAGCTCTATGTGAACAGAGAAATAAATGCATGTACATTCCGACCTAACGCACTATGAGTTTCTACTTATTTATTGATGGCACTAAGTATTGACCTGAGTCAGGGCTCCCTGGAATAACCTCAGATGTTCTTTTGGTAAATCATACTTTATATTCATGGTATCTGTGCAGTGGAATGGTGGATTTAGAAGTGCAGAATATCATTCAGCAGCTTGCAACCCAGGTAACCATTTATTACAGCCAGAATACAGAATTGACAATAAGATTAAGATAATATCATGGCAAAGTTCTTTGTCCACAACCTTAGTTACCATGGGAATAAGAATGTTCTAAGTTCTTGGTATCTCTGGATTGTGAGTGTTTGTTTACCTTTTGTAGAAATATACAGCTGCAGGGGTTAGGGCATTGACCCCTGTGTAGTTGAAAAGTCCAGGTATAACTTTTAACTGCCCCCAAACTTACTTACAAATAGCCTACTATTGACCAGAGCCTTAATGATAACACAAAGAGCCGATTGGCACATATTTTTGTCATATTGTTATATACTGTATTTTTACAGCAATGTAAGCTAGAGAAAAGAAAATCTTATTCAGAAAGTAAGGGAGAGAAAATATTTATTGAAAAAAATATGGACTCATGCACTTTAAACTTGTGTTTAAGTTTCACCTGATTTATTGAATGGATGCAGAAACAGAACAGGGTTCCCTATGAGAAGCAGAAATGAGGGTTCTTTAAGTATAGCCTGCCTGTCTAGACAATGGAGAAGACCCTTAGTTTATTTCATAAAGAGTGACTGAGTACTTTCTCTCCTGGGTTTTGTTGGGAGCCTTTGGCACAATTGAGATAAAGTACAATTGCGTTCAGGAGAGCGAGAAGATGTGCATAAAAATACACCTGCATGCCAACATGGTACAGCCTTCTTTCTCTCTTTTGTCTTATGTTCATAAAGAAGATGGCATTGGAACAGGCCTTGAAGGATAAAAATTTGGGCATACAGACAATGGGATGAGAATGGAGAGGATGAAAAGGTTAAGAGGAGAGATTAGGTATAGCAAGAAAAGGATTAGACTGGACTTCAGATAAGCAGGCCGGTATTTTTCCATTGTAGCATTATTATGGAAATATTTTGTATTATTATTTGCTCACTGACCATCTTCCCTAACTAGAGTGTAAGCTTCTTGAGAGCAAGGACAAGGAACAAAGTCTGTTTTATTCATTGACATATGCCAAGTGCCTATGACCCTCTCTGGTACATAGATGGGGCTCAGTAGATATCTATCACATAGAGAGAAGAAGACAAGTTTGGAATGAAACTGGCCAGGACTGGAGGTACATACAGAACCTTGGGATCAAAAATACATAGTTTAATCATCTGGATCAATAGTCAGAGCCTTGTCTATTCATGGTTATAATGCTGGCAAGACAGATAACCAGAATTTACAAAAAAAAAAAAAAAGAAAAGAAAACAAGCAGACATAAAGACTAAGAACAGGGGTCAGATTGGCAGCAATTTAATTCATTTCAGCAAATATGTACCAACCACGAACCAAGCATTACGGAGGTAAAGATGAACTTCAACAGGGCTTTAAAGAAGGGAAAATTATGTCCTTTGGATAAATAAATTCACGAAATAGGCAGTATTTTAAGTAGAATTTGAATAATAGGTAGGATTTTTCTATAATGGAAATGGAGAGGAGAAGGGTATTTCAATTAAAAAAATAAATTAGAGATGGAAAGAGAAATAGCATTTATAAAGAAACTGTGTATCAAGTATTTTAGTATGTGCTTTACTTCAATCATCTTATTTATTCTTTGCTGAACCAAATAATGCAGTATTATAGGTGAGGAAATTGACCTTCCCAGTGGAGCTGTGATTTAAGTCTGCTTACTCAAACTTGGTAAGAATGATAATAATAATAGGTAACAATTATTGAGCTACATTATTCCTTATCCTCTTGGGAAATCCTATCTTTTATGCACCAACTCAAACATCATCTCCTTGATAATGTTCCCTAAAAACATCTGCATTAAGTGCTGTGTATATGCCCTAATTTGCATAGTTCTCTCACTATATGACAATTGTCCAATGACACCTATTGGGAACAAACTATATATTATGAACTCAATAAGGAGAGGGACTGATGTACCTGTCACCTTCTGTATATAGGCTCTAGGTGGTACCTCTTTGTGTAATCACATCTTGAATTCAAAGTCTCATGTGGAATCAGCAGAGGAATAGAGTCTGAACTAAATGTCTGTGTTCTATTGCAAGGGAGGCTGGTAAAATGAGCTTCTGGCTTCAGTTTTGTGGCAAGATGGACCAATATGTTAGGAAATCTCCCAACATCCATGTGGTGTTCAGATGAGTTAAACATTCAAAAGAAACACAGAAGCCCATTAGAGAAGGCAAAGTTGTTAAATAATTCCCTGAAGCATCCCCGAGTGAAAAAATCAACCCCAGATAAAGGAAGAATGGGAGAAAGGACAAAAGAATGACCATACTCAATAGGTGAGCTGCAGGTTGCAGAGTCTACCTCTCTAAGCCCAGTATGAGTATCACTGGTAAAACACAAGTGATTTTAAGGTTTTATGAATACATTAAAAACATTTGAATACTCACTTTAAGTTATAGCAGACAAAATAATTAGCATATCAAAGCTATGAGTTCAAAGCTGTTGTTGCTTAGGAAAAGGTTAAATTTAAGTTCAGTTAAAAAAGAGTAATTCAATATTAAAAGGATTAAGTAAACAATACAACAGGTGGCATAGTTTCTGAAGGAAGCAGAGGAATGTCTAGAGTTTGAGAAAGCCCATACATGGAGGTAGGAAGCTGGAGCTTCACTCACCATCTACATGTCTGTCTCAATGTGCTCCTTCTTACATGGTAAAGGCTACGACACTATCAGCTCCTGCAAGACTAGACTCTTGTGTTGCCACTTTACTGACACTTCAGTTGATTTGCCATGCTTACCAAGTCTGCTTGTGAATTTGGGGAATTTAATCTGCTTACTCTCATTATTCAGCCATGCATGGGAAATGTCAGATTCCCCAGCTATCAGTCTTCAATCGTGAATCCACTTCTGAGTGGCCTTTGAGTGAGAGATCATCATGGGTGGGTGTGTTTTTGTGTTTCATAAATGATTTAAGCTCTAATGTTCTATTTTCTCTTGATATGGATTTGCCCCGTGGCTCAATTTGGCATCATCCGGCTTTCCCATCCATAAATCCTTCCCCTGAGTTCCTGGCCACTCCTCTTACACTATGAACTGATAGAGAAGTGAGCCCACCCAAAATGTAGCTTCTAGTCTAGCTCCTGAAAGGTCCATGGTGGAGGTAGACACAAGTCCCTTGAGAACGGGCATTCTTCTACTAAAGAATGAAATTCAGGTCTCAGGAAACTGTATCTATCTTGCCCCATCATTCATTTAATTAAATATGCCTTAGGGACATTTGGGTTCAGCAAGACTTGCTGCTTTAGGAAGCAAGGGAAGAAATAAATTAAGATGGAAGAACATGGATGGATGGCAGAGCGATTTTGGTTAAGACATTGGAATAGCTTCAGCTTGGAGAGAATATGGCTGAAAATTAGATCATAGCAGTGGGAACTGGACTCACTGCTCTGAAATAGTAGCTTTTGTGAAATAGTAGCTGAAGTTGTCTCATGCTTGGATCTGTGCATAAGCGAGAAATTTGGATAGTTGCCGTAAATGTAAGATCTATTTAGAGACTATTCTCAAATATAGATTGGATTGCACTGGCATGAGCTTTTAACCCTATTAGTTAAGCTGGTCAACTTTTAGACTAAAGAAATGGGGTTAAAGGTTGTACCCTCAGTAAACAAGTCCAAACATCATTCCTTCTTTCTCAGTTCTCTGAATAAACCTCCGATGAATCATGTGGTGAGTTACCTGCCTCATTTTGTCTTTGAGTTAGTAATAGTGCAGTCAGTAGTACTGTTCACCAAATATTCTATTTCTTAGTGGTTCCTTTTCTGCAGGGCAGTTATACATTTCCACCTTGTTGAACTTGTGAGTAGCTGTATGACTTGCTTTTGTCAATGAAATATGCACTAAAGTAATGTATAACTCCTGGGCAAAAGCTTTAAGAGCCAGCAATATTTTCCTTCTATTTTTCCCCCTCTGCTGTAATAGCCAGTAATGTTCCAACTTGGGTCCCAGAGCAAAGATGAGTTGGAGTAAAGCCACAGCAAACCTGCAGTGGGCATGTTGTGAATTCAATAAAGGAATCTGAGCTAGCTTTGTGTTGTTTGTTATTTCATATAATCTAGCCCATCCTAGCTGGTAACAGTAACAATGCCAGCAATAAAATTATTGCCATTTGTGGGCTGTATAATAAGTGCTAAACCCTGTGCTAGACATTTCACATGCTCTATTTCAATTAATTTGGTAACAATCCTGGGTGGTAGATATAGTTCCTCAATTTACAGGTGAGGACCTAGAAATGAGAACAAATAGAAAATATTTCTTGTGGTTACATCCTGAGTGTCTGTGCTCAGGATTTGAACCAGCCTTTGTTCTCACTGCTTCATTTTATGGTGCATCCCCACCCTGTTACATCTGTTAAGCTGCCATCCCACACAGTGCCAAGGCTTCAGAGTCTCAAATCCCTAGGGTATTGATCCTTAGGAATCAAACCTACAAAAGCAAGGAGTAGTCTCCCATCTCTGGAGAACAAAACAAGAAAATGTACCCAATCTATTGCTTACAACTCATAAAACCCCATTATTTATTATATAATAGAAATTTAGAGGCATATACACATGACTTTTTATTATAAAATGATGCCCTACACCTATAAAAATAACCTAATCATTGTATTACACTATTAACTTGATAGTATATTGGAAATTATATAAAGAGCTCAAATATTTATCTCCAACAAAATGCCAATGTACAAGCAAAATTTGGGGGAATATTTAATATAGAATTATATTATGTGTACATATTCATAAAAATTATCTAATATTTATATATATAACATTTATAAATATTTATGCATGTATATATATATGTATAAAATCTGTTTTACAAATAATGATCTGGCTGCTTCATATATATATATATATATATACACATATATATATATGTATATATATATATATATATGTGTGTGTGTGTGTGTGTGTGTGTGTGTATATATATATATATATATATATATATATATATATATATATATATATTAGAGACCCAGTGCACAAAATTTGTGCACAAGGCGGGGAGGGGGGGAATGTCCCTCAGTCCAATCTTTATCCTCTCCAATCTGTGACATCCCTCTCACAATCCAGGATTGTTGGCTCTCAATTGCTCGCCTGCCTGCCTGCCTGATTGCCCTTAACTGCTTCTGCCTGTCAGCCTGACCACCTCCTAACCACTCCCCTGCCAGCCTGATCAATGCCTAACTGCTCCCCTGCTGACCCAATTGCCCCTAACTGCCTTCTCCTACAGGCCTAGTCACCCCTAATGCCCTACCCTGCTATCCCAAGTCACCCCTAACTGCCCTTCCTTGCCAGCCTGGTTGTCCCTAACTGCCAACCTCGTCACCCCCAACTGCTCACCCTTGCAGGCCTAGTCACACTCAACTGCCCTCCCCTGCAGGCTACCTTGTGGTGGCCATCTTGTGTCCACATGGGTGTGGCCATCTTTTTGTGGGGGGTGTGTGTGGCCATCTTGTGTCCACATGGGGGTGGCCATCTTTGACCACATGGGGGCAGCCATCTTGTGTGTTGGAGTGATAGTCAATTTGGATATTACTTCTTTATTATATAGGATTCCTTAAATTCTAGTTACTAGATAATGATAGGCCAAAAATACTTGGTGCAAATATACACCATTATAGGTAGTAAAGTGCATCAAACAACTGACAACAAACTAAATTAATAATGAAGTAACAAAACCACAGTAATTAAAAAATCAAAAATAGCAATAATTTAAAAACTACCAACCAAAGATAACACTGATAAATATACTGACAACAAAGGATCCTTCCTGAAACCTGTGGGAATTCCAGCTGTGTTTGCATGAACTTGTGATGGAGCTTGTAGTGTTGCCAAGCCTTGTGTGGGAGCCAGAACTGTTAGCAGAGCAATGAATTAGCATCCTCAATAAACTCATAATGTACTCACTTGAATTTATGAAGAATAAAATTTAGTGACCCCTAATTGCCCACATAGTAGTAAGTAGACCTTATGTCTATGAATTAAATCAGGGTCAGTTTTCATCCATTGAAATGGCAGCCAATCAATGGGTCTCATTGGTCATGGTTTGCTAATTGCTGTTCTAGAAATCTGGTGAACCAGATTGCCCAACTTTTCTTTTTTACTTAGATCCCTATTTAAATAGATCTTCTGGCCAATATCTCCACAGCCAAGGGCTCAGACAGTGGGCATCTGCTTTCTATACTTTTCAAAATGGTCTTTGTGGTTCTATTGATCATCTCTTAGAATGCATTTGTTTGGCAGATCCTTTGAGAGACTTTTGTTGAGGACTTCTGTGGTTTTCCCTGATCCAGTGGTTTGCATCATATTTGCTAAGACTATGAAAATGCTAGATCTTCTGTGGGCCAATAGAACAGTATGACCAACCTGCTTCATAAACACAGTGGTGAGGGTGGAAAAGGAGCTTCTGACCCTGGTGGAGAAATCTTTCCTGGATCCCTAGCTGATGGGCAGCCTGGCTAAAAGCCTTTGTGTGACTCTTCCCCATGACCTCTTTCTGGACCACTATCCACATAATATTCCTGATTTTTTATCCCCTCACCCTCAACTCCTGCATCCTCACTTCCCCATCGCCCTCAAGCAGAAGGGTAATAAATATCTATTCCAATGAACATAAAAAATTCATGCACTAGGCCTTTAAAACATATATACTGACTGGCCAGATTATTATGCGTTCAGAGATCATAATAATCTGACCACTTAGTGTGTGTGGATTTAGGACTTAAGATACCTTATATTTTGGGCTAAATTGTGTCCTTTAAAGCTAACTTATTGATGTCCTAACTCTTCAGTACCTGATCTTATTTGGAGATAGAACCTTTACTGAGATAATCAGGTTAAAATGAGGTTATTAGGATGGGCTTTACTTTAATAGGACTGATGTGCTTAGACAAAAGGGAAATTTGAACACAGAGATCAACATGCACAGAGGGAAGACTATTGAAGACACAGGGAGTGTGCCATTTACAAGTCAAGGAAGGCTTGAGGCTACCCCGAGCCAGAAGAGAGGCATGAAACAGCTTCTTTCTTACGACTGTAAGAAGAAATCAACTCTGACAAGATCTTGACTTATGTTAGCCTCAATAACTTAAGACAATACATTTTTATTGTTTAAACCACGCAATGATAGTGGTCCCAGGAAGCTAATAAACCATGTAACTTTGCTGATGGTATTAATTCATTATACTCTAATTCCATTTAATATGTGCCTGTACATGAATTCAAGCAGAGTTGGTGATATCTGGTAATGGCTTCATGTACCTTTTCCTTCTTAAGCTCTCCAAATTTCTCCTTTCCCACTGGGACCTACACTCCATTTATCTATCTGTTCCCTGTTCCTCAATCCCTTCAGTGTCCTCAGTTCACTCTCCACAAGCTTAGACTCCTTGGGCCATTCGATATAATAAAACCTTCATGACCACAGGGACCAGCTCCTCAACCCAGGAGGAGGCGGAGTGGAGCACAGTGAGACCTGGAGGTGTATGCTATGACCCAGGGATCTCAGGAAACACAAGCCCAGAGCTTGCTTTCCAATAAAAAAAATTATTTGAAAGGAAAATAAACGACCAAAGCTGCCACCTTGGGAAGAATGGCTCCAAGAGGAAAAGGCCTCTCCAGGCCCCACCTGGCCTTGCTGATGTGCCACTGGCTCACAGGAACGCAGGCAAGTGGCAGATGGCAGCTGCGGCTGCTGTGAGGGCCCGGTCAAGGCTCAGGCAGCCATAGTGGCTGGCAGTGATAGCAGCAGTGGTGTGATGGGGTCATTGCCTTTTCTTAATCAGGCGGTCAACTCCCGTAGAAGGAGGTCAGACTGTGGCTTACATCTTGCTGGGCGCGGGCCAAAGCCATCAGTAGAACATCCCCTGAAGGCTCCTGGACTTTGGGAGGGGGCAGGCGGAACTGAGGGACCTCCCCCTCCAGTGCACAAATTTGTGCACTGGGCCTCTCGTTATTATAATAATTTTTTACATTCCATCAACTACTTCATTCTTGTTGTCTTCATTGTTCTCTTCTGGAAACTTCAATCTTAAATTTCACTCTCTGCCTGGATCCTTACAGTTAAACATGGCTTTAGAAAATACACATAATGAACAATAATATTTTAATTAAAAGCCACCAACCTGAACTACCCGTATTAGTCATTTCCTCTCTTACAAAGGATTATTTTACTTTTTCTCCCTCTTAAAAAAATCTAGTATGCCTTTTTCTTCTCTTCTCTGCACTCTCAGCTAATGACCTTGCTTCCGTTTTACAGAATAGCAATAAAAAAAAGATGGTTACATGCTCCAGTTTGCATGTTTACCTGAATCTGTGCTGTTGCCCTCACTGGCCTTCTTTCATTGTCAATAGGTTGACCATGTACTGAAGGCCATCCCCTCCTCCTGGGTGTCAGATGTGGGCTATTCTCCCTACTCAAGAGTTGACTCTGCCATTTCCTTCTGTTCTCCAGCATCATCAATGCTCCTGCTTTATTCTTTTACCATTATATCCCATCAGCATAGAAATATATTTTTAAATGTGAAAATATTTTTTACAAAGACGCTCTTTTGACAAATACTTCTTCCAGCTTCTATTTCATGTCTCATATCTTTATAGAAAAATGAGTTGAACAAATTATCTGTTTTTCTTCAGTTTTTCTCTTTTCATTCTCTCTTGAAGTCTCTCCAATCAATTTTTTGAACAACCTCATCTCCACCCTGGCACTCCACAAAGACTAATTCTGTGAAGGTCACACCAGTGATCTCCAAACTGTTGACCTATTGACCATTCATAATCCTCTTCTTACTTTACTTATCAGAAGTACTCAACACAATGGTTACTTCCTATTCATTTAAATGTATCTGTTCCTTTTGGCTTCAAGACTTCTTATTTACATGCTTTCCCCTCTATCTCAATAGCCACTCCTTCTCCATATTCTTTGACACTTTCTCCTCATATCCCAAACATCTAAATGTTGGCATGTCCCAGGACTGAGTCTAGACTTATTTTCTTTTATATCTACTGCCACTCTCCAGGTGATACCATTCGAAATCATGGTTTGAAATACCTAAATGCTGATCATCCTTTTTTTTTTTTTTTCAGATTTTACTCTTTTCTGAGTGCCAGATTGAGCTGCCCACTTGACATTTCCACTTAGATGTCTAATAGGATCTCAAGTTTAACATAGAAATATACTAAATTCCAAGTCTCATGTTCCCCCAGTAATTTTTTCTTCTTGCAATAGCTCCTTCATAGTACATGACAACTCCTTCATCAGTTGCTCAGACCCAACACTGAAATTGACCTATAACTCATTTTTCATACCTAATCCATCAGAAAAAAGGATGTTAATGTATCCTTCAAAAGACATCTAATACTCAATGACTTCTCCCACCTTTACCACTCATGCTATTGTCCATCATCTCATACCTGGTTTTTGCAATAGCCTCCTAATTGGGTTCTATGTTTCTGCCCTTGACACTCTATAGTTTTACCCATGTACCTCTGAGGACAGACTGATTTTACTTTTTATAATAGCTTAATTGATATATTATTCACATACCATATAATTCACTCACTTAAAATGTACAATTTTATGTTTTTAATATATTTACAGAGTTGTGCAACTGTCAATACAATACATTTTAGAGCATTTTGACTGTCTCCTGGAAGAAACCTTATACTTAGTAGTAGTCACTTCTTATATAATCTTAACCTCCCTTGCATACCCCTAATCCCTAGGCAACTACCAATATAGTTTCTGTTTCATATAGATTTGCCTATTTTGAATATTTTATATAAGCAGAATCATACAATATGTGAACCCTTGTGACTAGGTTCTTTCACATAGCATAATGCTTCCATATACTGGCTATGGTGTCTAAGAGTTCATATGATAACATGTATCAGTATTTCATTTCTTTTTATTACCAATTCATATTTTATTGTGTTGATATATTATATTTTATTAATCTCTCCAGCTGTTAATGAACATTTGTGTTGTTTCCACTTTTGGCTGTTATGAATAATATTGCTGTGAACATTTGTGTACAATTTTTTTCATGGACATATTTTTGTTTCTCTTGGGTATATAAGTAGGAGTGGAATTGCTGAGTCATATGGTAACTCTATATTTAACCTTTTGAGGACCTGCCAGATATTTTTCCAAAGCAATTCTGTCATTGTACATTCCTACAGCAATGCATGAGGGTTCCAATTTTCCAATCCTTCCCAACACTGGCTATTATCTGACTTTTTGTTTACAGCTATCCTAGTGAGTGTGATCTCTCATTAGACTGTTCCTTTAAAAATGTAAGTCAAATCATGTCACCTCCCCTTTTCTAAGTACCCTGATGACTCATCATTCACAGTAAAATCCAAAGTCCTTGCAATGGTTTTTAAGGTGCTATATTATTAATTCCTCACCCTTCCTAACTCAACTCTCTTACTTGCCACTTTCCCTTTTGTTCATTCTGCTCAATTTGTCCACATGGCCTTTGCAGTTACCAGTCCTGCCTAGAACGTGTTTCCTCCAGATATCTACCTGGCTTGCTTTCTCAGCTCCTTTTGGGTCTCTGTTCAATTGTCACCTTGTCAGTGCAATCTTTTCTGAGAAAACATTAACACCTAGCCCTCCATTGCACCTTTCTCTTAGATACCATAGCCAGCACATGAAAGCATTTTGGGCCAAAGAGACCTTTTATTGGGTACCCCAAGCATATACCTCCTTCTAATAAGGTCTACACTACTTATGGCCTTGGCAGAACTTGATGCTTAAAGTTTTTAATGTGTTTTTTCCTACTCTGGATTTTTTAAATTCTTTTAGGATAAGGAACAATACAGTGGAGTGCAAATGGCTACTTAGTAGAACATTAGCATTTAACCTAAAATATTGCCAGAGGAGAGTTAGTTAGTGTTAGAATATTGGCTCTATTTATTGCCTAGGCACCAAAAGATGATGACTTATTGCCATCTGGAATAACAAAAGATGATAGTCATGTGTGTGTGGGAGGAAAGGGCGGTGCTCAGAAGACAAGGGTTCCAATTCCTTCTTTGTCATCAAGTTGCTGTGTGACTATGAATAAATCACTTAACATTCCTGGGCATATATCCCCTATTCGTAAAACAAAGGGGTTAAACTACATGATCTTTGAGGTCTCCTCTAGTCCTGACATTCTGTATTCTGTCATACTTTTCACCTAATGAGATATTAGCTCTGACAGGGTCTTAAGCCTTAGAGTCCTGGGAACTGGCAGTTATCAGCAAAATATCTCCAAATGCAATTTGAATCCAGTGGAGCTTAATATATTTTTGCATTTGGGCTTCAGGAGATCAAGCTTTGTGTTGGCAATATGGGGAATTCAGTTACTATTTTTGACAAGCAGTTGGATTTATTAAATGATGCATTGCATCTGGCAGCATCACTGACGAATCAGGGAACAAGGACAGAGTTAAGAATTTCAAAATAGTTGAAGGGCCTTAAAAGATTGACCCTAATGAGGACAGTAGATTCTTTTATGAACCACAGGGTTTGTCTTGCAAAACCCTCATTATGTAGAAGGAGCTGCTTAAAGATAGAAAGGAAAGTGCTATGAAGGAAGAAGAGCTAAGAGAGGAGAATTTGAGAAGGGACGGGTCTCAAATAAGCTAGGCAAGAGGACTGTTGCTCTTGCTCTTACAGATCAGTTCATTTCTTACTAGTGTGTGTTTGTTTTGAGGGGAGGAAAGTGATGTTCATGAAGTTGTGAGGGTAGGACAGGTAGGGGGTGGTTGGTATTCATGCTGCTGTGGAAATAAACAAGAAGCCCATTAGGGACAAGAAAAGATCAGAGCAATTTGCACTAATGTGATGAAACATTCTAAAATTGGCTTTCTCTGTGATAGCCTAACCTTGTCTGATTGTTTGACATGCCTTAGGGCCACCTCTTCCCAAGGAGTTGCTTAGTGGGTCAAGTTAGGGCTGGAGCCTAAGCTTATGAATGGGTCTTTGGCCCTAGACTACCAAGATGCAAGGAAGAGGAAAGGCTTGGAGAAAGTGGGGGCGTAGTCTGGAACTTCTATCTTAGCAGCTGGGTGTCCTCATCATCCTACTAATGCCATGTGCTTCTAGGACATTTATACATCAGAGTCACTGGGACACTTTTGCCTGTGAATAGCCTGTATAGATGCAAGAAAGACCTTTTAGTTCAGAGTAGATCTGTATGTTTCATGTTGAGTATCACTCTTGAGGAATTATGGGTAGTGTTGAGAAGGAGTCTAAGTTTTTTAGCTAGGTTCTGAAGAAAAGAATATCTTCATGGATTAATAATGTTTCCCATGAACGAGATCTCCAGTCTCAAGCATGTAGTAGCCCCAACTACAATTTTGATGCTGGATATGATGATATCATTGCTAGAGCAGGTTAACATGACCTCAAATCTACATACAGGCCAGTCTTCAGTCATTGATCTGATGAGTTATTGTTTTCTATCCCCATCAATAAGAAGAATCAGAAACAATTCACATTTATGTGGAAAGCACATCTTTGCCCTAAGGCTTTCTTGTTTCTTTTTCTCACTGTCATTATGTAGTCTGGAGGAATTGGGACCATCTGGACATACTGGAGAATATAACATTGGTAATTTTCATTGATGAAATAATATTTATTAGATCAGATAAACAAAAAGTAGCAAGTGGAGATTTTAGAAAGATATATGTGTTCTAGAGGGTGGGTAAGAAACTTTGTGAAAATAAATTACTACATTGGTGAAATTTTTAAAAATCAGGTGGTCTGGGTCTTGTCAATGCATCACCTATAAAGAAAAGAATAAATTATTTCATCTCTCCTCTCCAACCACTAAAATAGAACAGCATTTGAGAGGCATTTTTGAGTTGTGGGCATCATAATCCACACTCAGGAATGGGAATACTGCTTCAATCTATTTACTATGTGATATGGAATGTGGCCAGCTTTGAGTGGGCCAAGAGCAGGAAAGGGCTCTGCCACTTGGACTATAAGAGCTGGCAGACCCTATGATAATATAAGTATGTATGGTGCTGAATGACTCTATGTGGAGTTTTTTATGGCAAGCCCCATTAAGAGGATCACAACATAGAACCTTCAGGTTCTAGAGCAAGGCCATTCCACCCTCAGTAAAGAACTCTGCAGCATTCAGAAAGTGGCTCCTTACATACCACTTGTCCTTGGTAGGACAGAGGATCTGACCTTTTACTATTAAGTGGCCTTGTGGCCAGAGTTGCCATCATGAGCTTTCTGAGATCCAACCAGGTTGAGTGAACCCATCAGCAATCCATCATCATCATCATTACCACCACCATTGTCCTTGTTATCATTATTACCTGGCATCGGGCATAAATAGGGTCAGAGGCATAAGTAAGTTGCACAAGCAAATGGCCAGATCCCTGTACCATTTTCACAGTTGCCCCAATCCCTCTTCCTGAGCATACACCTGTGGCCATGTTAAGGGTCCCTATGACCAGCTGTCAGAGGAGAGAAAAGAGAAGCACTTGGTTGACAGGTGGGTTCGCTCAATATGTGGAAGCCAAGAATGAATTGCTGCACTACAGTTCTGTTCAGTGAAAGACAGCATTCAGGGAACATGCTTGCAACGGGCAGAGCATCGCAGGGTACACAGAGGCCATCACTTTGTGTGAAAAATTAGTGGACAAAGGTAAGAATATGCATGGAAAGAACACTCAAAGACTCACAATTAGTGGCAAATGGGCTGGTTGAACAGGAGACTGGGATGAATAAGAGTAGAAAATAGAGGAAGAGATTTGTGCAAAAATCATGGACCTATGGAAGTGGGTATAAAGTGTGAAGATCTCTGTATGGTATGTTAATCCCCACTCAAGAGTATCCACCTGCCGAAACTGGTTTAGCTCAGTGGATAGAGCGTCGACCTGCGGACTGAAAGGTCCCAGATTCAATTCCAGTCAAGGGCACGCACACTGGTTGTGGGCACATCCCTAGTAGTGGGTGTGCAGGAGGTGGCTGATTGATGTCTCTCTCTCATGGAAGTTTCTAACTTTCTGTCCCTCTCCTTTCCTCTCTGTGAAAAAATCAATAAAATATATTTTTAAAAAAGAGTATCCACCCTAAAATCAGCACTAGCAATCAAATATCTTTTTACTGGGGATTCTTGGGTTTGGGTCAGTAAATTGGCTGAATTATCATTTGAGTTTCAGCTTCAGAGAGAACTTCCTTGACCACCTTAAACTAAGGGCTTTCCCCTCTACTCCATTGCATCACCTTGTTTTATTTTCTTCATTTTTCTTATATTAAATAATACTATTTATTGTATGTTGTCTGCATCTTTGATTAGCATCCAACTACTGGAGAGGGGTACCTCTGTCTTATTCATCACTTTATCCCCTATGCTGTGGACAATTCTTTACACAGCATATGCACTCAATATATATTTGTTCAATGAATGAATAAAGAACTCAGAAAGGTTAAGGACTTGGAACTTAACCAAGTCCTCATCGCTAATAAGTGTGGTAGCTTGGGTTTTGATCCGGGCTCTAGCTTTGTGACTTTGGCCAAGAATTTTTTTCTTTTAACATAAAGTTCATTTCATAATCTCACCAGTCTTTGTGTATACTATACAAAGCACAGTAATGGGCAGTATGGGAAACTAAAAAAAGTACAACATGGTTTCTGTTCTCAAACAAGTCTTGCCTTAGGACACATATTTTAACTACTTATAACACATCATCAATGCTCAGATCTTTGGGGGCAGTGCTGAGGCATGAAGCACCCCTCTCTAGGACCAAGGAGAGCCAGAACCCTGTGATACCTGTTGCCATTCACACTAATGACATATCCCCCCCAGTTCAGGGCCATGGAAACATCTGTAGACATTCTGCGAAACCTCCTTGGATATTGACTGTAACTTCACTGTGGTTTATGTCCCTGAATCTATCCTTGTCTGAGAAGTAACCAAGGGCAGTCTTCATGGGACCCTTGACTTGACGCACTTTGGGCTTAATTTCTGGACTTCTGACTGCCAAGGACCTCGGGTCCTGTTGTGGGTAGAATTTATAGGCCAGGAATACTTGAGTTTCTAGCACTGGCTGATGGAAGCACATGGCCACTGTGCTTTGATACTGAAAACTTTGCCCAAATTGCTCTTGGGTGAATTGTGTTGAACTTTGCCTGGTATTTTGTGCCAGCATTGTTCACTGAGCGTTCTAGTGAATGCTGAGCTTTTACTTACCACATGAGCTTAACTAATTTTCCTGTTTGGGTTGAACTCCAAGAAACAAGGTAAATAAAAAGGTCTGATAATGGCTTTTAGGTGCATGCACTGCTACAGTCACAATGCATTCTGCATTTCTGATGGAGGGCGATGATTTTTACACAGAGAGCCATTGCTTTACTAATATTAGGAATGTGGACTTTCCTAATATGGCTGTGTGTGAAATACTCTTAACCAGCAGTTTATTTCAGTTCTCCTTTTCGCCTTGACCATGTATTGTTAGCTTTTCCTTTGCTCTTGGTCTCAGAAAAGGTTAGATGTTGTTTTAATCGTATGTGTGCATAATGCCCATTAGTACTAATGGGATGCATTCTTTCATTGGGACATAATCGCCAATAGCATGCAATCAGTGCACTCATTTGTCTCCAGTGTTTGCTGAAGGCTTCGTTCTTGGGCAACATATGGTCTCTAGTCACCTCCTCACTGTGCTCTGAAAAATTTCCATTACACATCTTAATCATCATTTTTTTTTTACCCTCTGCTTAAGCAATGAATTAAAGCAGGAAAATTGAGATGACAAGCACTTTTAGATTGAAATGTCGTCTCCTTGCTGCCAAAACCCACTGTTGCATTTTTACATTAAAAAAAAAAAGTTTTTTTTTTGCGTCACCAATTAGCGGCTCAAAGTGATTTTTTGTGTCTGACACACATGGGGTGTGAACTATAAAAATTAGAGTTTCAAAGTCCCCTTTTCTTGTTCTGTGGGAAAAAAATCCCTTTATCAAGAAATTGCTCAGGCACAGGAATAGTAGTGTAAGGGGCATCCTGAAGAGCATTTGTCCAGACAGTCAATGTGATTTCAGTAAATGTGGGGGTCTCATAAAAGTTAATTTGATGAATATTCAGAAAGAATAAATTAAAATTAAAAGAGCACCTACTATGTGTCAGGCACCAAATTTGCGTAGTAGTTTTCTTAATAAACAAGGTGATTGATGTAACTTGACCAAGTTTATTCATTTATTTATCATTATTTTTTTTTTTTTTTTACCAGGAAATTATTTGATGAACACTAGTTTGTTCTGGCATTGTGCTTGGCACTGAGGAGAGCATGCTGAAGGGAATACATTTGGTCCCTGACTTTATGGGGCTTACAATCTTTGGGAGAACACATAAAAATATACCTAAACAAAAAATCAATGAAATATAAATGGTGGTAAGTGCTCCAAAGACAACGAATAGAGGTGCAAGGTAAGAGGACCTTCCTTGATCTTTGGCGCCACAGTGCAATAGGGACTGAATCCTGGATTCAAATCCAAGTTAGTCTGGCTCACTTCTATTACTCTTGTGCCACCTAGCCAACTCCATTCTGAGTTTGGATTGTGACGATGATGGCTAACATTTTCTGTGTCCCAACTATGTACCAGACCTTATTCAATTTTATGTGTTCCTTCAGCTATTTTTTGAAGTAGGAATTTTTCCTTCCATTTTTCAGATGAGGAACTTGAGACTTAAGAGGAGTTTGTGACTTGCCCAAGATGATACAGTACCATTTTCTCTTTGGTACTGTATCATCTTGGGCTCACATTCTTGACAGCTGGATTGTATAGCCAACCTTTCTTCCAAGAGTCCAAAGGTTTGTGTTTTATTTTGCTTCTCCCTTTTTACCTGGCACTGTACTATCAGCTTCTTATTTTCTCTTGGTCTCAGGAAAGGGTGTTTTAATTGAATGTGTGTATATATAATGCTCATTAGTACTAATGGGATGTAGTCTTTTATCAGGACATAATTATCAATAGCTAATTTGGACTAGCTGATGAGACATTGTGTTTCTCTCTATTATAAACAAACAAACAAACAAACAAACAAACAAGAAAACAACAACAAAGAAAGAAAAGATCCATGCTTGGACCTTGGGAGTCAATAATAGCAAAATTTTGAATGGTGTTTACTTCTTTAAAAACCTTATATCATGTTTTTCAGATTTAAAAAGTGACATATGCTCATTTGAGGCAATGTAGAAAAAAAATAGAGAAATTTAAAACAAGAATGAAAATAAATTTCTAGTTTCATCACCTAGAGAGGATAAGCTTTTTTTTCAATGTACAATGACAAAGATGACTGTCACTTACATAGCACTTATGACATGCTTAGTTAACAATATTAACTAATTTAATCACAATGGTAACCCTACATGGACCGCACTACAACTTCCCAATGTATATAGATAAGGAAAGTGAGGCAACGAATGGTTACGTAACATTCTAAGACCACAGGATCGAATTTACTTAGGCAGCCTGCTTTTGAAATCCAGGCTCCTCACCCACTAGCTCACTTTTATATAAAAGACATGTATATATTCCTTAATGAACCTGGGATCATATTTCACATACAATTTTAGGTTCTATTTTTCAACTTAACATTATTTCATGGGCATTTTTTCCACGTCCTTATATTTTCTTCAAAATGTTTTTAATGGTCATATGGATATATTTTTCTTTAACCACCTTCCATATTGTACACTTAAGTTGTTTCCATTTTTTTTTGGTAATTATAAATAGTGATGGAATGACTTCTTGTACATAAACCTTTGATTGCTTTTTTTATTATTTCCTCAGGACAGATTCTTCTAAGAGGATGACTTGGGCAGAATTTTTAGCATTTCTTCAAATCCGAGGTGGGAAAAAGTGTTTAGATATGGGGCACAGACTTCAGTAATAGGAAAACTCAGGAAAGTTAGAGATCTATATGGTCTGAGTAAAAAACAAAATAAAACAAAACAAGACAATCAGGGAAAACTTTGTTAAGGAAGTGGGTGGAGGATGAGCCAGCCTTGGACAGTGAGAAACCGGAGCCCGCTGAGGGGAGAGCTTCTCCCAGGCTCTGGGCATCTGTCTCCTGAAAGTCAGTTGACTTGGGCAAGAGGTCAAAGAGAAGGTTTCACAGGGTATAGTCTTGAGGGGTGGGTAGAAATTTCCAAGGCAGACAAGGAATGTCAAGGGAGGAGTTAGGTGAGCCTTTTAGACAGTGGGAACAACATGGATGGGCCTGGAGGTGTGAGAGAACATGAAGGGCTTTTAGCTGATACAGGAAACATTTGAGAGAGTTGCTTTAAAGAGATAGGCAGAGACTAGATTATGGAAGGAAGGGCCTTGTACATCACACTAAACAAGACATTTTCTTTTGAGAGAATAGGGAGGAGCTGAAGAGTTTCAACTTCAGTCATAGTCATATTGACATTTTTTATAACACCGTGGTGCCAGGGAGTAGATGGGACAGAAGGGGTTGAGGACAGAGGAGGACCCATTGGGAGGGTGTTTGGGGGACTCAGAGGAGTCCCCAGCACAGTCCTGTTCCTAGACCAGGGTCCATGACCCTTGGTCCTTCCTCATAACTCTTCAAGAGCGGTCTGGATGAAAGCTTATAAAACACTGATTTGGAAATGAAAATGTTGCAGCAACAAAGAGTATAAACACCTCCTTTATGTTGTTGAGAGTTAACATCCATGAGAAATAGGAGTGTATATCAGCAGAAAATAATGAGACTATATACTTCTTTAAACAGATTTAATTAATCATCATCCAGGCCCCAGAGAAGGGGGTATGGTTGGAGGGTGCCTTCCATTGTGGTGCTGGCTGCTCCTTGCCAACTAGAGGGTCATCCTATGCTTTCTTCCAGGCAATTATTTTCAGGATGATTGGAGATTTTGATCAACAAATCAAGTTTTTACAGAAGCCACTTCCTGATTATGTCCCCAACCTTTAACTCAAGGAGAGATTTTCTTCAGTATGGCTTGACAGCCTCAAGTTTTCAATTATTTTATCTCTCCCCACCTCTTGAATCTTGCTTTTGCTTTTGTGGGGGAGCTGCAATGTTCACAGGATCACATGAACTTCCCACACGAGGTGTGTGTATGTCTCTGTGTGTGTGTGTTTGTGTTCTAACAGTACCTGAAGTCTCTTTCTGGTCTTCTCCCAATGAAGAATGTTCTGTGGAAGAGTTGAAGAACTTGTGAGCAGGAAGCTTAGTGAACAAGCAGAACTGAGAAGGCTCCAGGGTGTAGACCAACCATATCGAACGCAAAGGCTAACATGGGCCAAATAAACAAGGTTTCAGTTTATGTGGGTCGCAAAAAACCCCAAAACTTCAATTTTCATAGAAACGTAGGTTTATTTCAATAGAGACATGCTGAATACAAAGGGCTGAAATAAATGAGTGATCATTAACATAAACTAATAGAACATTTTAATAAAAATGAATATTTTTTCTTGAACATTAACTTACCAGATGCTGAACAACTGCATAAATTAATAAGCATAACACAAATAAACCTATTTTTCTTGTTTTCTGTAAGCGAAATATTTCCTGTTGCACACACCAAACAAGTGAGTCCAAGACTAATGACTTGGCAATCGGCTACTCAAATATTTGCTGCTAGTATTAGTGGAGAGAAATGGTGTGCCTGCGTGTAAGGCATGCAAGGGAAATGAATGCAACACAATGAGAAATCAATCATTAGCAAACATTGTAATTTGTAATAATTATGTATAACAAGATATTGTAAAAATTAAATTATGATATTTTTATTAAAACATTTCTTACATACCATTATATTGGCTGGGCCGCAGAAATATTCATTGTGGCCTGTGGGTTACCAGTTTGACATGCTTGGTGTAGAGGATTCTGACCCCTAGAGTGGTTGGATTTAGGACCACCCCAGGGAGTATGCAGAATAAAACAGGATCCGTTTAGTATTTTCAAATGCAAGAGGCATATCCCTATTTCAAAATACACTGATTAATTTATTTTAAATTATAGTGGTTGTGCATCTATTTCAGTATGATTTATTCCATGGAAAAGATTACTTTTATTTTGAAATAAAATTATTGGCATAATATATGAGACTTAAATAAAAATGTCAAGTGAATATTAGTTCAGATTCCATGTGGAAGGTGGCATCTGAATGCCATAAGATTTGGAGACACTGGAATAAATTTTGGAATCAGAGAAACATAGACAAAATTCATGTTATGCCTCTTACTAATGTGTGCCTGTGGGAAAATTACTTCATCTCTTAACTGCTTTAGATTTTCATCTATAAAATGGGTATGTGAAATCCACCTTGCAGCACTGTTGTGGGATATAGAGGCTGATTTGTTCATCCATGTATTTATTCAATCATTAAATATTTAATGTGTATCTATTACATGCCACTCAGGGTCTGGGCACAGGGAATACAGCAGTGAACCTAACAATGTCCCTGACCTCAGGACGTGCCCATGCTAATGGGAGGAAAGCGAGGAGACAGACAATAAGTGCATAATTAGATATGTAAGAAAGTGTCAAGTTCTAAGGAAAATAGCACACAGTGAGGGAGAGGTTACAGCAAAGCCTCTGAGACAGGAATGTGTTAGGTGTGTTTGAGGAAAAACAAAGTGGAAGTAAATGGAGTCAGGGGGAGAAAGGAGGAAGTGAGGTGGAATAGCTAGTCAGATGGCAGGGTGGACACTGGAGTTTATTTTAACTCTGATGGGAAGAGGAGTAATCAATACAGTATCTATTTATAATTGCAAATTCAAGTAATATTTGAACAGCTATTTACCTAGTGCTCAAGATATCTCAGAGCACTACTGTAGGCTCCCAGGACTTGAGTGTACCAAGATAGGCTGGACAGGAGCTCACATTCTTGTTGGAGGAGCAGTAGTCTAATCAGTTACTGACATCCATCAAGTACTTTCTATGTGTCAGGCATAGTTTTTCCCTTCAATTCAGTAGATCATATGGTTCTTAGAAACAAAAGTATATAATCAATTATTATTCCCATTTGCAGATGTGGAAGTTGGATCACAGAGAAGCTTATCCCTGTACTTATCACTGTTTTCACCTTTCAAAGAAAGGAGCGTGAAATAAATGTGCTCCCTTTGAGTTTCAAGGCACAGACTGCAGAGACAATGTTACCCCAAAGAGAGATGACACAGCCAGGGGACTGCGGGTGTTCTGGAGTGAGGCTGCCACCTGCCCTCTGTGATGGCAGCCACACTGCCTCTCCTTTCCTTCTTGTTTCCCACCCATGAAATGTGATCATGGGCTATCCATCCTGTAGGACAGTGGTGAGGATGAAAGGAGACTGAACAGTAAGTGCTCTTGCCCTGAGTCTGGCACATGACAAGTATGTCTTAAGTCTCAGGGACACACCCACAAAGTACCGGCTACCCTGGGCCTGGACCTTAAAGGAAGAAGGAAGCAAATGGAGATAAATTAATTTCCAGTAGTCAGAACATCTTGGGAAGTTCATAGAGTGTTGACAGTTTATAGTATGGCTGGGTGGTGGGTGAGGGTATAGTGGACAATTCTATGAATTCTATTAATCTGTAAGATTGAGGAGACCTTGATTTCCATCCTAAGTATAATCTCCCCCTTTTTAATAGGCTACAGGAAAGGTTTGATGCTTTAAGCATTGGTGAGGCTATGGTCTGATCTGTGCTTTCATAAGTGTGCCCAGTAACAGCATGAGGACAAGACTGCAGGAGCCAGGTGATAAATGCTGAAAGTCTGACCAGCTCAATAGGGAAAGGAAAGGGTGAGGAAGAGATGTGAGGAGATTAGACACTTCAGCGGTGGATTCTACAGGGCTTGGTGACTGATTTCATCACCTTCTTGAACACACACACACACACACACACACACACACACACACACACACACATACACACGGCAAGAGAAATCTTGCTTCACTCCACCTGGCTTCTTTCTGTCCCCAGAGAGGAGTCTACTTATAGCTCTTTAGTTTTCCCATCTGTTAAGTGGGAAAATAAAGCCAGAATCTCAAGGTCCCCATGGGATAGAGTCATGTGTTACTTTAGCACCAGAATCCTGTGGAAAAGCAGACCGGTTTCATTGCTCCTGCTAATAAAGAACTGTCTTCCAACCAGAATACCAACAAACTTGCATTTTCTGAGTATCAGAAAATGATGGTTCGAGTTTGAGCTATTCACTCACTTATGATATAAGATTATTTTAAAAAGACATCACAGCTTAGTCTAATTGGGTAATTGGGATGTTTCCAGATGAAATTCAAGTTGTATTTTTTAAAAATTGCTTGGAAGAACTGTTGCTATGGCAGTTCTGCTGACAAGATCCTTCACTTGGTCCCACTAAGCAGCACCAATGTGCTTCTATTTATTCTGAGGTTCAGGTTACCCACCTGGACATCCTCTGGAAGGAAGCAAGGTATGAACCCCAAGGAATTAGTGAAGTCCCTCCCCTGCTCTCCTTAATGGGGGTGGTCTCACAGCAGGAAGGAGGTTTCTCATGTCTTGGTGTGGGAGGCTCTAGTCCTAGGAGAGGCCCAGCTGGTGTAAAGGAACTTCCCAGACCACATCACTCTGGGCAGCTGGGAGTTAAGGAAGAAAGCACTGTACATCTGCCACAGTATAAACTAGACGGCTGTTTCAGGATAGGAGTCCTAATTCTCTTACATTTGAGGGCAAATAGGTGTTTGGCAGAGAGAATTGTCTTTGTTTTAAGAAATAACATGGTTCTAAAAATTAATCTTTGTGTTTTTCTAGTATTGCTCTTCTAAATTTGAGAAAGCCTTTGTTCTAACTCAATTTCTTTCAACCTCCTGGACAATAATTTCTACCCATCGTCCTTAAACTTCTTGTACCCAAGTGTTTATTATAAGAATGTGAAACATCTTCCCCAGATGCAGTATTTTTGGCTTCATTAAAAGTTTTTCTAGTTCCTCTTCAGTCATGTCAATATTTACCTTGGACAATGCTTTGTATCCTTTTGTTTATAATTCCAGAATTCTCCAAGACAAACTGATTATTCATGACTCTCTGGCCTAGGTTACAATTTAAACATACCTTATGTTGACGTTTTTAAGAGTAGGAATCCCCCTAACTATTTCCTCCACTTCTTCTCATAAATGCATGATTTGTAACCTTCCACACTCATTTCCTGCTCTGTATTTTTCTCCTTTCAGGTATCTTCCAAGCACATCTTTTTTGTTGTTGTTGAACACAGTCTTAGTACATTAGCAAGTGACTTTTTCTTATTTTCCTTTTAAAGTTCCAGGATCTGTCTGTCTGCCAAGGATGCATTGGCAACACTGTGTTGTATCCACATTTTTGAAGACTTCCATTGTTTTCCTAGAGAGCACACTCTTC
>PVJN01025778.1:0-29685 GCA_004026805.1 Lasiurus borealis | reverse complement strand
ACAGTGAAACAAGAAAGGCCTACTTTTGGGCTTATATATAGAGAGATTGTCAATATATTGTGTATGTACATACATACACCTACATCTTGCACAAACACATAATATAAAAAGAATTCTATTCATGAGAAAAATCAGGGGCAAACAAAGAAAAACAAGCAGAAATGTAATGAGCTGTAGTTTTAACTTTAACATCTATTTTTATTGTAAGAACACAATGTTTTTAAAGTTTAATATTCTGTTTATATTATAATTGAGGCTAGTACACAGTGTTAAAAAATAAACCCAAACTGTCAGACCTAACTATCAAAGATGATATATTAGTGAAGTTCCTTAACTTAAAATTACATTAGGTTCTGAAAGAATGTTTATTTAATTTCATTGATTTATATGTCTAATGTGACAACATAGAACCAGCAGTTATAGTTTTACCTGTTTTAATAGAAAAATCTTTGTTCATTTCTAATGGAATCATATGATTTTTCTTAGTACCACTTTTAGCCTATGTCTGCTTTTGTAAATAGTAAGTAGGATGGAGCAGCCCATCAAATATAATGTTAAAGACAACATGAATGAATAACAGGCAACTATAAAGGACAGTTATGATTGCTGCTGGTGCAGTGGAACATAGGTTGTACTTATTTTGTGAGATTTCTTTAATGAGTGTGCAAGATTATTCTTTCCAAATACACTAGTCAATCAATTAATTAATCCTTTCTGCCCTTCTCTTCTTGGAATGTCACTAACACTCTTCTGAGAGGTAGGTTCTTTGTTCCTTTTCCTAGAACATGGGCAAAGGCTATCACTGCTCCAACAATTAGAATATGGAAAAGATGGTGCCATGTGATTTCTGAGGCTAGATCACAAAAAGATAAAGCTTACACCTAGTTTTCTTTTTGAGACACTATTGTGTGCTGGTCAGCATGTTCTGAGGAGACTCAAACTAGCCTATGAGGAGAGATAACACAGAGAGACTTTTACAGAAAAAATGCCCTCCAACAAAAGCCAGAATCAACTGCTAGACAAATGAATGAACAATGCTGCAGATGAACAACACTGCACAACATTCCAGTCCTCAAGCTGAGATCCCAAACACTATAGAACTAAGAAAAACCATCCCTGCTGTGTGACCTGTCTAAAATCCTGATCCAGAATCTGTGGGTATAATAAACAGCTGTTCTATTCCATCAATTTTGGGCAATTTGTTATGCAGCATTAGATAACTGGAACAACCTGCTTCTGTTCATCCAAGTTTGAGACCTGGCATTTTGAGGGTTATACGTAGGATTTTGTACTTGTAGTAAATTCTGAGCATATCTCTGACAATGGACATGGGCAGACAAGGGTAGGTTAACATCCTCTCTAATTTTCCGTCTATATATGGTTCTTTACTTTCTCTTGTCTTGAGAACATTCTACTCTATTTCCTCAGCCTTAACATTCATCTTCCCAGTGAGTAAACACTCACTCTGATTTACACTTTGCAAATTTCTACTCTCCTTAAAGGTCTTAGGTCTCACACAAAATATTACATTCTCCCAGAAAAATCACCTAGCTGCTAATGAATGAATTAGGTGCCCTCTCTCTCAGATTCTAGTGCATTTATCACATTGTGTTCTAGCTGCTTAATTGTCTCTGTCTACCTGACTAGTCATAAGCTCCTTGAGGGCACAACTTTCTCATTCACTAATGCATGCCAACATAAATATCATTTGATGAATGAGTGTATGGGTGCCTGAATGCTCTTTTCTTCTTCTACCCTGCTATAAAGCACATGAGCTGAAAGGAAAGACATTAGAAAATTGGAGGAGTAAGTATTAAGAAATTGCAGATTGGAGAGGACTGAACAAAGATACATATAACTTACCAGCTTTTCAAATGAGGCTTTCCTAATTCAGACTATTCAAAATAGATCAAAGGCATTGGGTATGATAAATTTCAGAGGTAAACAGTCTCCATTCTAGTTCCAGAAAATTTGCAAATCAGACACATTCTCTATCAATATCTTCATTTTTCTTTCCCAACACTCTGTCTTACTTCCACATGTTATCCTAGACTGTAGAGCTTCCGGATAACCTCCTGATATTCCAAATCTCCTAATTTACTTAGATTTGCCATTGCAGTGCCTTATACTTAGGCTGATTTATCTTGCACAATCAAACTCCTGGAAAGAATGTGACATCACTGCCTCCTTTCCTCTACCGTTCACTTACTGCTCAAACTATAGCAACTAGGCTTCCATGACCATTAATTGAGGTCATAATTCATATTTACACTGTCAAATCAAATACTTTGAATCATTATTTTTCACACTCTCAGTAGTTTTTTACTCAGCCCATTCCTTGACATTTTTCTTTCTATGGCTTAGAGACAGCAGATAGTTTTCTCCTGTCTCACTGATTATTAGCCTCTTTTGTATTCGTTTTCTGGCTAACCCTACATCAGTGGCTCTCAACCTTGGATGTACATAAAAATCACCAGGGGAGCTTTTGAAACATGGGGATATCTTAGGACAATTTATATGTGGAGCCCAGGTACCATATTTTTAAGAAGCTCAGAGGTAATTTAGAAGCACTGTACAAGTTCAGAACCTCTGCCTTACATGTTGTCCGACACAGGCTTTCTTCCCTTCTCACAGTATGCATTCATTCCCCTGTACAAACTCTCCTGGCTTCAGTTATGATCTATGTGTTGATAAATCTCTTGCCAAGTGAAGATCTCTCTTCTGATATCAGACCCATGTATTCAACTCTTTTGTTTGGACACAAACACTTTGATATGTCCCAAACTTAGCCAATCACATCCCTCATATAACCACTCCTCTTATTACTAACCATGCAGGGACTAATGAATTCTAATAATTACAATCCTGCTCTCCTCTCATCGATATTCTTCACTAAAACAATAGTGATTTTTCTAAAATGAACATTTTATTACATTACTCTATTCATATCACTCAAACTTTATTATGCTTCAAACCAGCCAATGGCTTCTTATTTACTTCAGAATAGTTCTGAATACCTTAACACAGCTTATGAAATCCTTCACAGCAGTGAAACTTCTGCTTTCCCCCCACATTCATTGTTCAACTATTAAACTTCCAATTCTTAGAAGGGCATTCCTTCTCTCTCTTCTAGGCACTGTTACAGATTATTTCTACTTGAAATAATCTTTCTATATCCTTCCTGATCTAGCTTAACACTTATTTTTCAAGTCTCAATTTAAATGCCACCACTTCTGGGTCTGTCGCTCCTAAATTGTACAATCTATGGTAAAGATCAGTGACTGAGTTGGTGCTCAAATAATATTCAAATGTAGCTCCTTCACGTTTTCTAGCATGCTCTTGAGTTAGGTTGGGGGAATGAGGTTGATTTCTGGTAAGATATGAAAGAAAAACTTACAGGACTGGTCCTTAAAAATGTCCAGTGGAATTAATCAGCTTTCCCCCTGTCATGGCAATGGAAGAAGCCACATGACTCTGAGAGATGGGGAAGGGCTGCCTGATACAACTGGATATTACTTACATGAAAACCAAATTCCTTGTCTGATATATTATGAAGATTTCTGGGTTAATTTGTTCCTAAGCTTAGCCTAGTCTACTCTTACTAATAACTAACAGCTATACACTCCCATAGGACCCTTTTATTATTTAACACAATTTTTTATTTTTTCTCTCTGCTTTTCTTCCCTTATAAGACTATTAACACTTTAATAAAAGTTTTGTGCTTCTCTTGTCCACTGCCTTGTGTCTAGAATCTAGCATAGTGCTTGGAACATAGAAGGCATTGAGAAAATATTTGCTACATGAATAAATCAATATAATCTATCTTGTTTAGTAGAATCCTATTAGTAATACTGCAATATTGTAATACTATACACCAGATACTTTATCTGATAGTATTTTTTCCTTTTCCTTAAGTTAAAATCAGGGAATTACATTTTATATAATTTTATTTCCTTCACTTAACATAAGAATATATCTTTATTACCATAAACTCATCATAAATATTATTTATAATGAGTGCACAATGTTCCTATATATGTAAAAATACTGTCATCTACCCAAATATTTCCTGCTCTTGGACACTTAGGTGGTTCCCTGCAAATAATTTTAAACACAAGGTAGTTTCTATATATCCTTGTTCAACTTACATTTTGAATCATTTCTCCTACATTTCCTTTTCTTTTATACTGTAGTTTCCTCAAAAGCTATAATTTTATCTTCAAATTCTTCTATCCCTATGGTATATCTTGCAAGATGCCTTGAAATGAATAAACACTGATAATATGTATTAAGGTTTATACAAAATAAACTTGAAGCGATTAATCCCAAAACTAATGGTACCTCTAGATATTGTATAAACAAGACATAAATAAACAAAATATGGTGTTAAGCAAATCTCTGTATTTCTATTATGTTTGAAATGAGAGATGTTGGTCTCTTTCTAAGACAAGAGTTTCTCAATCTAACACTTAGCATTTTGGACTGAATAATTCTTTGTTGGTGGTGGCTGTCCTATGTATGATGTTCAACAGCAATCATGACCTCTACAAAACCTGATTCCCTCAGGCGAGAATGATAAAAAATATTCCCAAGCCCAGGCCCGGTGGATCAATTGGTTGTAGTGTCCTCCTGCATTGTTCAGTGGTTAGAGCATAAATCAAAGGATCTGGTTAAGGGCATATACCTGGGTTCCAGGTTTAATCTTCGTACTAGAGGCAACAAATCGATGTGTTTCTCTCACAATGATGTTTCTCTCTCTCCTCCCACCCCTCCTCTCTCCCCTCATTTCTGTCTACTTTCACTCAAAAAAAATCAATGGAAAAATATCCTAAAGTTAGGATTAACAACAACAAAAAAAGGTTGAAGGCTCAATTCCTGGTCAGGGCACATACCTAGGTTGTGGGTTTGATCCCCAGTTGGGGTGCGTGCAGAAAGCAACTGATGGATGTTTCTCTTTCACACTGATGCCTCTCTCAAAAATCAATAAAAACATATCCTCGGGTGAGGATTAAAATCTATAATCATAAAAGCATAATATGCTAATTAGACTGGACGTACTCCCAGATGACCTTCCAGACAAAGACAGGGCTGCAAGGGAACCCGGGTCCTAGACACCAGAGGGAGGCCAGTACTGGCAGCCAGGGCAAAGCCTACTCTTGCATGAATTTCGTGCAATGGGCCTCTAGTGAGTGTGTGTGTGTGTGTGTGTGTGTGTGTGTGTGTGTGTGTGTGTGTACATGCGCACGCACGGGTGCGAACATTGCCAAATGTTCCCAGAGGGTCAAAAACACCCCTAATTGCAAACCATTGCTCTAAGATAAGTAAGAATAATACTTTACAACTCTATAGCTTTGTTTTTTCAGTAATTTATTTTCCTCCTCCGCCAGTTTTTCCATAACTTCTAACAAATTACCAGGATAAAGGTTTATAGTTTGCATTTCCTTTTCTTTCTCTGCTCTGTTTTATAGTATTCTCTTCCTTATCTGTAATTTCATTTTCCAAGGTTTTAATTATCCATGGTCCAAAAATATTAAATGATAAATTCCAGTAATAAACAATTCGAAAATTTTAAATTGTGCACTGATCTAAGTAGTGTGATAGAATATGTGTTTTTCTGCTCCGTGCTGCCCTGGTACCTCAATCAGCTCGCTGCCCAGCATATCCAACTGAATATGCTACCTACCCATTAGTCATTTAGCTGCCATTTTGGTTATCAGATCCTTATCTGTACTTGTAATTCTTATTTTACTTAATTATTGCCCCAAAGTAGTGCCCACTACAAGAGTAGTGATGCTGGAAATTTGGAAATGCCAATGAGAAGCTGTAAGTGCTGTAAAGTGCTTCCTTTAAGTAAAAATGTGAAAAAACTAAATTTTATTTTATGTCATGTTTGCTAACATCTACAGTAAGAAAAAATTTCTGTGAAACTAATTTATAAATAAAACTTTACCATAGGTATACACATATAGGAAATAACAGCACAAATATTATTTGTACTACCCATGGTTTTAACCATAAGGGAGAACTAGTGTAATTTTTTTCCAAATAGCCACAAGCATGTCAAAGAAAAAAACAACAAAATTTTAAATCTTAAATTGATTGTATGATTTGTCCTGGAGTAATTAAAAATTTACAATATTGTTCTTTTTAACTCTGAATAGTATGTCAATTGCTTTCTCTATATTCTCTTGTAAGAATAAAGGGTACCTTAATTTCCATTCTTTCTCACATCGGACCCTTTAAAATGGCTTGATAGCTCAGTGATCCCAATTAACATTTAACATTGCAAGCACTAAACATTTGAAAGTGCTTATTCACTCAGAGCATTTTTTCAAGCCTGTTGAAGGTATAGAGAAGACTTCAGAAAGGTATAAAGAAGACTACAAAAACTCACTGTAATGAAAAAATTAAAAAACGAGTATTATACATGCAGACATATATTGCTCACAATAAGTAATTTATGTATCACATACTTTTAAAACACGTTATAAATGATAAACATATAATTAAATGCCCCCTCCTTTTATAAGAAATTAAATTTAAGCATCTGAAATGAAATATTCAAATAAAAATATCTCCTTAAAATATACCCTATATTACTATAGCATACCCTCTATTACTATAGCACTTAAACACTAAGTAAATTAAGAGCACTTTTCACTTAAATGTAGATTATAGATGTTTTAAGGGATTAAATAATACAAACAATAATATATCACAAGTGGTCAAGTATAAATGATTTTCCAGCAAGTAGATTTAATTTTGTATACTCTTAAAGCTTTAATGTTGAAATAACATAAGGAACTAGTTTAATTTCTAAAGCAAGAGAAAAAGAAATTTTGTTCACTTTCAAACACTTCTTTAAAAATGTTACCTTAATATTCACTGTGTTCCTTTAGTAATTTGAAAATGAACATTTCTATAACAAACATTTTCCTATCTGTTGAAAAGACTTGCTTAATCTGGAGTTCTTAATTGTGACCCAACATGTTTTTAAAAATATATTTTATTGATTTTTTTTACAGAGAGGAAGGGAGAGGAATAGATTTAGAAACATCAAAGAGAGAGAAACATTGATCAGTTGCCTCCTGCACACCCCCTACTAGGGATGTGCCCACAACCAAGATTCATGCCCTTGACTTGGGACCCACAGGTCAAGGCTCTATCCACAGGCCAGTGCTCTATCTACTTAGCCAAACCAGTTAGGTCATGATCCAACATTTTTAAGTAACTAGGTATCTGCTGGAAGTTAGGTCAATCTTTTAACTAGGTTTAGAGAGTAATGAGCAACCACTTGCCATGCTTTTATTTACACATATATTATTTGTACACCACTAGTTTTCACTAATGATTTAAGATGATTTACCTGGTCTTCAAACATTGGAGTTATGAGACAGTGTTGAGTTGTTGAAAAAGCACTGGTTGGATACAGACACATGTAGGTTTCAATCATGTCTCTGTGGCATAGAATCCATGGACCTTTGGTTAAGTAACTTACTTTATTCTCGGAATAGCAGATTCTATATCTGTTAGCTCTAATAACTGTAATTACCTAGCTAGTAGTAGATATTTCATAAGTTATTTTTGTTCCTCAACAAAAATGTTTAGACTTTTAAAATATCTTACAGCATCCTGTTCTAGATCAAGAAGGATAAGGTTTTGGAATTGTTCCTAATAGGAAAAACACTAATATCTCAAAATATCAATGCAAATGCCATTCTTGAGTTTGGTATAGTGTTTGACTACTTTGTAATATACACTCATACTACTTACTGTAGTTGATACTACCTAAAGGGCACATATAAAAATGATAGTGGAAATCAATATTTCAAAACAAATACAATATAAGTACAATTTTAAAACATTTTAAAGTTCCTGAGTAAACCTTTACGTTAGAGCAGTAGGCTTCAAATACAAGGCTCTGTACTGAATTTTCCTAGAGGTTTGTAAGAAATACTAGGATATACTAATCCTTAGAATATAAATACACTTTGGTCAGGTTTTGTCCACAACTTAAAATTTTAATTACTCTTTGAAGCAGATTCTAGGAAATCCCAAACAAAGAAACTTCTTTATAAATTAGAAATTTTGAAAATACTTTTGGAAGCTCAGTCTTAAGCTAGATAAGCAAATAAAATTATCCTCAATTCACTGAATTATCTATATTGGCTCTTGATTGGAATTGTACATTTTTGAAATGTCTGATATGTGAAAACTTAAAGAATATACTGATAGCAAAATCTTGCACAGAAAAAATATATTTTAAATTTATAAGCAAACAAACTAACAAAACTAAGAATTCCAAATATTGGTGCAAAGAAATATCTAAATCAGTGGTTCTGCATTAAAATCACCACCTGGAGGGATAATTAAAACAGAGTGCAGCCCAGATGGTGAGGTTCAATGTTTGAACATTAAATTAGGAACCAAAAATTCCTGGCCAGGGCACATGCCTGCGTTGTGGGCTAGATCCCCAGTTGTGGGGGTGTAGGAGGCAGCCAATCAATGATTCTTTCTCATCATTGATGTTTCTATCTCTTCCTATTCCTTCTTCTCTGAAATAATATATATATATATAGGTTAAAAAAACAAACAAACAAAAAAAAACAGAGTGCAGGGTCCTACCACCAGAACTTCTGATTCAATAGGTCCTTGGAATTTGCATTTCCAACAAATTCCCAGATGCCACTGCTGCTGCTGGCCAGTTTAGTTTAGCAGGCTGCAACAACCATTGGTCCCAAATATCCTTAAATCCTCATTACTTCTACTCTGCTTTAACCTGAATAATGTTACATTTAGTTCTACAGCTATTTCTTGGCCAGGTGATTTAAAAAGTGGTGAACATGACAGTAAGGTTCCTGCTCTCCTGGAGCTCCATTACATTTTATTGGTAAAAGAAACAATAAACATGTAAACAAAGAAGAAAATACTGGATGTAGCAGGTGCCATACACAATTAAAGCAAAGTGATGTGACTTGAGTGATTTCTTTAGATTGGTGGTGGTTGGAGAAGACTTCTCCGAGCAGTTTTAACATTTAAGCTGAGACCTGACTACAAGAGCCAGCCAGGGTAAGACTGAAGGGAAGAACATTCTAGGTACAGAAAATACCCTAAAACAGGAAGGAGCTTGATGTGTCTGAAACCCAATTTGTAATTGGATTACAAATAAGGGTGGAGAGACAATCAGGGGCCAAATCAATCATCTAGGGTCATTTGTTACGAAGATTACCGTAAATATGATGAATATACAATAGCTAGTAATTACATGTTATTTCGTGGGCAATTAAACAGTACTTATAAATATGTATTTCAGATCAGTCTCCTCTGTTCTTCCAGATATATGTATCAGTTCAAAACAATTAAAGAAAAATTAAAACATGCTAGATTTTCAAGGAAATTCTTTTATATCTGGATTTCCATAGCTTCAACTTCCCAATGACCTTATATCATATATGTCTATATATGAATGTTTAAATACACCTACATAATAATAAACCTAAATATAATGAGTATGCATATTAAAATCAACATTCAGTTGATGAACAACCAAATAATATTGCTCTACTCAAAGTATAGGATTACAGGGCTACAATTGTTCCTAATAGCTTTGAACTTCTTCTTCTAGAAATACTATAATTAACTTAAAAGCCCCCAAAAAGTGTCCTGCTTTTTAACTTTTACTTGTTTTTAACCAAGAAACAAACAAACCACAAAAACAAAAACCTTGCTCATAAATCATTACTAAGAAAGAAAACTATATGTAAACTGTCTGATAATACAGGTAACTTTTAAAATAATGGCACAGACTATGAAGACAACATGGGTTACAAAAGCATTTAAACAAAATAGCAACAATAAAATGAGTTTATAGTCTCCCATCTGATTACTTTCTAAAAAAAAATAATAATCTTGTTTTCAAGGATAGTTTGAACTTGTATGCATATATGCTTAACCCCTAGACATAGGCGTGGAGGGTGGTGGAATGGGGGAGGGCTGGAAAAGGTTAATGGGGTTGGGGGAGGAAAACCTATGTAATACTTTCAACAATAAAGATTAAAAGGAAAAAATATGAAAAAAATAAAAGCAATCTACCACTCGGCCAGTGTGACTCAGTCAGTGGTTGAGCATCAACCTATAAACCAGAAAGTTCGTAAATCTATGAACCAGTAGGTTCAATCCCTGGTCAGGGCACATGCTTGGGTTGCAGGCTTGATCCCCAGTGAGGAGGCTTGTGGGAGGCAGCAATCAATGATTCTCTCTCATCATTGATGTTTCTATCTCTCTCTCCCTCTCCCTTCCTCTCTGATATCAATATAAAAGATATTTAAAATAAAAACTAAAAACAGTCTACCACTGTGTACATTGTGTATATTTATAAAGGATAGAATGAAATTGAGAGATCATTTATTGCAAAAGAGTCCATGGGAGTATTCCTTAGGAAATTGTTACATAACATAATACTCTACAAGAAAACAAAAGATTGTACTTCTACTTTTTCTAACTTCTTGACAGTAGTACGCCAATATTCTTCCTCTCCAGTTTCAGTTATTTAATAGCTTAAAGCACACATATCATACATTTCTTAGTAACAACTATTAGCCTTCCTTATGAGTCACGGAAAAGATGTGGATAATTTAAAAAGGAAACATATTCCCATTATTTCCAAATAAATATGAGAACTTCAGCTAATATAAACAAAAAAGAATTTAGGCAGGCAGTTCCTAGAGTCTAAAGAAGAAAAGAATGAAAACAGAGAAGCAAAAAGAACCCCATCCTCATCCTGCATCTTATTAAAGGAGCCTTTAGCCATAATGTGGCCTGTTGGAATTCCCACTCACATTGTACCAAGGGATAAGGGGACTCAGAAATCATATGAAAGCTGCAGGAGGGTTGTGTTTATGTTTGAGTACCAAGGGTGGAATAAAGAAAACAGATACACTCAAAATATTTTTCATACAAACACGCCACAAAATCCATAGAAACATAAAAAAAAAATCAAATTTAAAAATGGGCAGAGACTTGAGTAGACATTTCTCCAGAGAAGATATAAAGATGAACAATAGATACATGAACAGATGCTCAACATCAATTATCACTAATCATCAGCGAACTGCAAATCAAAACCTCAATGTGATATCACTTCATACCTGGCAGAATGGCTATTACTCAAAAGACAAGAAATATCAAGTGTTGCAGAGGATGTGGAGAAAAGAGAACATTCTCACATTGCTGGTAGAAATGTACACTAATGCAGCCAGTTTACCGTATGAAAAACAGTATGGAGATTAATTTTAAAAATTAAAAATTAAAAATTAAATTTTAAAAATTAAAACCAGCATTTCACTTCTAAGTATTTATCTGAAGAAAAAAATCAATTTAATTTGGAAGAAAAAAAACCTCAGGAAAAGAAACAGCCACCATTAAAAGAAATAGCAAAACTATTCTATAAATAGTAATGATACCCTGTATTTATATAATGGCTTTCTTCCAAGAAATTCATGGTGATATATTTTTTAAAGAGAATTTTTTCTTTTAAAGATGATAAGCCAGTACAGAGTAAGCTTGAACCACTCTTAAAAGTATATGATATTCTCATATTGAAGATTAATTATTTGGTACTAAAAAAGAGAGAGAATTTTTTAAAGATATATAGAAGCCTCAGATAAAGATTTGTATTTCAAACGAAGATCTTATTATGCTCAAGTTTTCCATTGAACAATCAATGTAACAATGATGAAACATTTATACTGAACTAATTGCTTGAGAGTTAACAGCATTGTACTGAAATATTTTAAAAGCTGTTCTTAAGTGGCAGAAAATAAGGGTAGATATTAATTTAGTTGTGACAAAACTGTTTTATTTCTTCAATAGCTATTTTAATACAATAGCTTTTGTTTATATGTCCTTGTTTTTGGAATAGTTTAAATTCTAGTTGGGTTGAATTTTTAATCCCAATGTAAAGAAGCAGCTTCAAGTCAGGCAAGTCACGGGGAGTTGGTGCCATTCTATATGAGAATAGAAGCACAGAAAAAGTAAATTTGCCTTATATTAATGGTTAAAAAAAAGTAAAGATCTTGTTATTTGACTGCAAACTGAATGCTTTTAAGTACTACATAAACACATATTCAACCAGATTAAATTAAGAAATATTAATTTGCAAACAAACAAAACAGGAGAATTTATGCTAGATTTTTAATAGTTTGTGGGCTATTCTTATCTAGAAGAAAAATATCTCTCAGAAGTGAAAATTTGTGAAGGGTACAAAAACAGGTCTTATAAACAATATAAACAATGGAAAAAAGGGGAAACAATTCCAGTAACAGCAAGTTGGAACATAAAGTCTTGATTGGGATGTTCTATTCTTTTTCTAATGAAATATGTTACATAGATATTATAAAGTGAAAAAATGTACAATAGACTTAGAAGGGACCATGTATGCTGTCTTTTCATCTTATTTTTAAAAATTCAGTATTAACAAAGAAATTTTGAGGATTCCAAATTATTTATGATTTAAAATAATAAATAATACTCACATGCAATCAATCCTTTCACAAATACTTTCCATTTGATAATAAATATCCCCCAGTGTTTCAAAAGTCATATTCTCTTTCATAATCAAAACTAATCATGAACTGGCTTTGTAGATATGGTTATATCTTCATTTTTGAAGGTAATATTCCCCAACATTTTATAGAACAGAAATAATAATTAATATGAGCATAGCTAAGATATGAAAATAGCCTAACCCCCCCCCATCAGCAGATGATGGATTAAAACTCTGCTACATCTACACAATGAAATATTAAACTGTGGTAAAAAAGAAGAAATTCTTAACATTTGCAACAGCATGGAAGGAACTGGAGAGCATTATACTAAGTGAAATAAACCAGTCACAGAAAGATAAATATCACATGATCTCACTCATTTATGGAATATAATGAACAATATAAACTGATGAACAAAAACAGATGCAGAGATAAAGAAGCATTGATCAGACTCTCAAACCTCAGAGGGAAGGTAGGAAAGGGTGAGGGTTAGAAGGAGAGATCAACCAAAAGACTTGTATAAAGGCATATAAGCCTAATCAATAGACAAAGATACCAGGGGGGTGAGAGCATGAGTGAGTGGGGGGGTAGCCAATGGGAAGATAAGGACACATACATAATACCTTAGTCAATAAAGAAAAAAAAAATAAAGGTTCTGAAAATTTAAAACAAAACAAAATAAAGCTTAGAATTTGAAAAATAATAACAAAATAAAAAGGTCCACACACACACACATACACAAATATGATCAAAGAGAAAACACAAACTTATACATTTGACTTCTGATTAACTTCACTAGGAATGGAACCCAGCAAACATGAAAGACAACAAGCTCAGGTTCTTGGACAGAAAAGACTTGGATTTGAATCCCTACTCTTTCACTTAATACTTCAATAACTTTGAGCAAGTGACTTAACTTCTTTTTTTTTTAAATATATTTTATTGATTTTTTACAGAGAGGAAGGGAGAGGGATAGAGTTAGAAACATTGATGAGAGAGAGACATCGATCAGCCGCCTCCTACACGCTCCCTACTGGGGATGTGCCTGCAAGGAGGATACATGCCCTTAACCGGACTAGAACCTGGGACCTTTCAGTCCGCAGGGCCGATGCTTTATCCACTGAGCCAAACCAGTTTTGGCATGACTTAACCTCTTTGTGCCTCTTTCCTCTTGAGTTTGTTGTAGGGACAACAGAAAATCATACCCATAATGTGCAAGAAGCAGAAGGCCTAATAAATATTGGTTATAATTATTGACAAGATTTTTAAAAAGGATTAGAGGCCCAATGCACAAATTTGTGCACCAGTGGGATCTCTCAGCCTGGCCTGTGGGATCAGGCTGGAACCAGCTGTCCAACATCCCCCTAGGAGTCCCAGATTGCAAGAAAGCACATATCAGGCTGAGGGACCCCATCAGAGCACAATCAGGGCCAATGCACGATAAGGGGTGGGAGTGATGCAGGAGGTTGGCCAGCCAGGGAGGAACCGTGGGAGGGCTCCAGGGCATGTCTGGCCTGTCTCACTCAGTCCCAATTGGCCAGACTCCTGCAGCAAGCTAACCTATCGGTCAGAGCGTCTGCCACCCTGGTGGTGAATACAAGACATACTGAGCAGTTGAGCAGCCTTAGCATACCATTAGCATATTACGCTTTGATTGGTTGAATGGCTGACTGAATGACCGGACACTTAGCATATTAGGCTTGTATTATATAGGATAACATATTCATTTTGGTTGGAAACAGTAAATGGTCTTTAGATTGTGCCAAAGGTTTCAGTAAACAAATAAGATTATTTCATTCCTTTTTGGGTGCAAATGCATAAGAGAATTCTGTAATAAAAACTTCCTTTTCCTGAAGTCAGATGCAATTAATAAAGGAAATAGATGTGTGGTATTAGTGTTTTATGCTTCAACTGGACAGAAAGCTCCACAAGGGTGTAGACCACATTTGTTTCTTTTACCACTTATCCTAACACCTAGCACAGCTCTGGTACTTGGTAGTCTACCAAATATCTGCTGAATGACTGAATAAGTGAATGAATGAGCTAATGTCATTCAGAGAAGAAATAGCAAGGCCAAAATATGAATAACGAGAAAAACTAGATGCTGGGGGTTCTGGGGAAATGAAAAAGATGTGTGGAGTTTAAAGAACTTGTCAAAACCAAAAGGAAATAACAAAACTTGAAGGAATCTTGACAGGAAAATAGATACGTGCTCTAGAAAAGGGAAGCTACCACAGAAGACACTGAATGAATGACAAGATTCAGAACTTAGGACTCAAGAGTGAGGGAGTCTATCATATAAATATTCAAGGGATCTGGAGAGAGCAGATTCAGCCTAAAACCATAAACACCTGTGTTAAAAGGGGAAAAAAAAAAAAAAAAAAGCATAAAGGGAAATAGCAACTGAAAAAAAAAAAAAAAGAGGCTACAGGATGAAAGCAGATTGGGAAGAGTCTAAAAATTATTTACATAGAATCATACCTAAGTGAATAAAAAGAAATAATGAGTATATTGGCCATGAGCAAAATTAAATTGTTTTCTTACAACATTGATTCAAGCACTTTCAAAATGAGCAGTTACTAATGTTGTGTTTGGTTTGTGTTCTAAGATATCTGGACTTCCCCACAATGCAGAAGGCACTATGTGGAAGAAACAGATAAAGTTGTGACTTTTAGGATAGACTCAAAATATGCACAAAACAATCTGGAAGGTTTTCTGAGGGGGGAGGGGTGCCACCTAGGGTTGTATTGCAATACAGAGTACATTTACGGTAAGCAAACCAGGACTTATGGGATATTTCTAACAGCTCTTTACTCTACTTACTGTACTCACATTACTCCTTAGGGCAAGGTATTTTACTATGAGTAATGGAGATGTAACTCTTTATCAAGGTTGATTTTACTTGGCTGCAAGTTGCTACATTCTCTAAAAATCAAGGCATCTTAAACCATTCCCACAAGGTTTATAGTGCTTTGGTTTTACAGTCTAAATAGGTGAGATGGTGAGGTTATAGGAAATGATAACTTATATTAGAAGTATCAGTAAATAAATCATTAGGAGTTCATTGTACATCTCCTTCATGTATTATTTATTTGTTGAATTAATATACACATATAAAGCCCTACATGTCCCAGAAACTTATAAATGCTAGGACACAATAATTTAAAAAAGTTAGACAGAACTCCACCTTGTAGTTTTTATTCAAGACATTTGGAGGAATGAGGAGGTTTGAAGGAGACAATAAACAACTTAAGATTTACTTAATCCCTTTACATTAAAACTTATTTAATATTAATTTTGAAAATTGCTTAGCACTCTGATAACTGTGATCTCTACTTACACTGAAATATACTCCAAAGAAAATCCAGTATTTTGGGTTCATGAATTATCCTTATCCTATCTAATAAAAGAGCAATATGCAAATCAACCATAACTCCATTATATCCACAGGCCATGCCCACCAGCCAATCAGAAATATGCAAATTAACTCCAACCAAGATGGCTGTGGCCACGGAGAGAGCAGGAGGCTTTGTTTCCCCCAGCAAAGGAGGAAGCCAAGCTTTCTGCACACCCTGGCGGGCCCTGGCCTTCTCTCAAGGCTACAACATTTCAATTATAGAAGATAAGTAAATCCCAGCAAAAATGGCAGTAGCCATGAAGTTGGAGAGAGCAGGAAGCATGAGTTGCCCTGGCAATGGAGGAAGCCAAGCTTTCTGCACACCCTGACTAGCCCAGGCCTCCACTCAAGGCTACAAAGTTTCAATTATAGAAGATAAATAAATCCTCGATACCAGGGCCTCCGCTTGAGTTGCAGGGGGGCATGATGAGCCTGCAAACCACCACAGGCCCCTCACCCATGCCCCAAGGGAATCCCCACCCTGATCCAGGACATCCTTCAGGGCAAACCAGCTGGCTCCCACCCATGTACCCCAGGCCTCTATCCTATCTAATAGAAAAGTAATATGCAAATTGACCATCATTCTAACACACAAGATGGCTGCCCTATGTTGTCAAAGATCCTGGCCCCATGTGGACACAAGATGGCTGCCATAACATGGCCAGCAGGGGAAGGCAGTTGGGAGGGACCAGGCCAGCAAGGGAGGGCAGTTGGGGGATATCAGGCCTGCAGGGGAGGATAGTTAGGGGCAAATATGCTGTCAGGGGAGCAGTTAGGCATCAGTCAGGCTGGCAAAGGAGTGGTTATGGGGTGATCAGACTGCCAGGCAGAAGCTATTAGGGGCAATCAGAAAGGTAGGCAGGCAAGCAGCTGAGAGCCAGCAGTCCTGGATTGTGAGAGGGATGTCCAACTGCCCTCAAGGGGTCCCAGATTGGAGGGTGCAGGCAGGGCTGAGGGACAACCCCCCGTACATGAACTTTGTGCACTGGTCCTCTAGTTCTATATTATAAAAAGCCTAATATGCTAAGTGTCTGACCATTTGACCAGTCACTATGAGGCACACTGAATCACCAAGGGACAGACACTCGAACTAGAAGGCTAGCTGGGGTCCGGCCAATCAGAACTGGGCAAAAGGGGCCAGATACATCCTAGAGCCTTCTCAAGGTCCCTCCCTGGCCCAGATTGGGACTGGTAAAGAAGGGCTGGACACACCCTGGAACCTTCCCATGGTCCCTCTTTGGCCCTGATCATGCACCAGTGGGGACCCTTGGCCTGGCCTGCTCCCTCTTGCAATCTGGGACCCCACAGGGGATGTCAGAGAGCCAGTTTTTGCCTGATCCCCATAGGTCAAGTCAAGGGACTCCACCGGTGCACAAATCAGTGCACTGGGTCTCTAGAATTTAATAAGTGCCTTTGAATTTTCTATAATTAGAATCAGTAAATGCTTTTCTATATTTAATCTTATCTTTATTACTGCTTATAAAAACATATTTATTTTATTCCTCATATCATAAAAGTAACAACTATAATTGTACAAAAATATTGGAATCTAAAAGAATAAAAGCCTTAATCTTAGAACCTTAATATAACCAAGTATTTTGATATATTTCCTTCTAATATTTTTTGTTTACATAGTTGTATATTTATATAGTTGTAATAATAATTTTCATAGTTTTATTTTAAACTTTTTTCATTACTTCATAATTTTTATTTACTTTTATTTGTCAGTAGATCCACAAATTGGCAAAGAAGTCATATATGTACTTATCTTTCTCACAGACCATTTAAAAAGTGTAAGTTAAGCATCAAACCCACAACACAGGTATGAGTTCTGGTATGGTCATTGAATTAGCAACCTTTTGGTACACAGGACAATGTTCTGGGAAAGAATCATACTTTTTGAAGAAGGTAACATCAATCTAAATTAAACTTCTGTTTCCTTTATGACCCAACATTCCTGGATTATTTTTTGAAGTTATTTGAAATTTGCTATCTATAGAAGATATATCCAAAACCAAATAAGGGAATACTTTGAATTTCCATATATAACTGATTTTATTAAAGTATTATAATTTCAATATATCTCTCCTATTACAAGATATAATTACTTCAGCTTAAGCAAAACTTACTTTTAAATTTATATATGGATATAAAATATGCTATAATTGAAAGAAAGATTAATCAACTGCTTCTAATTCCAGGTCCCCATATTGCACCTTCATCTTGATTCTAAATTTCCTTTACACAATAAGATTATGTTTTTGTTTTTGTTTTTTCAATAATTCCAAAAGATTAAAGATAAAGTTGTGTATTTATTAACATGATAACATGGTTTATTACATAGCTTCAGGAATCTGGACATTAATCAAAATGGGCAAAGGCAAGTTTTAATAGGAACAGGAGTGACCACAACTATAACTGTGATGGGGATACAGTATATGGGCAAGAGCCGCCTTTCTGACATGAGAATGTCAGGTACTTAGAGAATTGTGTATTTTTTTGTATTCACCCACTAACCAACAAGATTCCCTAGTTTGTATTTTCAAAGTTGATAATGCTTCTCCAATTATAACTATATCCTCAGTGGATGTTATTGCTGTGAACACAAGTGTTACCTTTAACACTTATAAATATCACTGATCTAAGACAGTGAACGAGGCTTGGCAAAACTTAGCACTCAGAATTATGGGAATACAAAGATAGTGGTTTTGAAATTGTAAGATAGAGCAAAACTATTCACAATGAGATTCTAGGTCATCATTTTGTGAATTAGAACTGACTTGAGTATCAATAAATAATTTCAATCACTTTATCATTTAATTTTGTTTAAAAATATTTAATGATTTTGACCTGGGTATATTTCAGTGGACTACTGAAAATGAAGAGAGAAAAGCTATATGTAAAGAATAGATGACAGATGAGTCAACAATATTAAATATTACTTTTCCATAAATATGTGTTAGAAGGTTAGGTACAGAGGTTATTTGTTCAAGTCTGTGTAGCATTCATGAGTAAAATATTTTATAAAATATTTTTATAGTTAATAAAATAATTGATAAAATAATGTCATGATAAATACCTACTTTTTACTTTAAATTTTCTAACAAAATGACAGAATTATTGGGTAATTCCAAATTATAGCTATGGTACAAAGTTAGGTGAAATTATATGTGCAATTAATATTAAACACAAGAAGCTCATAATTAACAAGGTTAAATTAGTAATGTAAAAATTAGAGATTTGAAAGGATGAAAATGTGATGAAAGAAGTATCATTGGATACTATATACTTACACTGGACTATTTTAGGTGCCATGGAAAGGGCAGTCAGTCATAAGGTATTATATGATTACAGCAGTGGATAAGCTGTAAGGCAGTTCACTTTATGGAAATTAGCAATAAAATAACTACATAAGATAAAGGTAATTTTAAATGATAATTTGATAATTACATATAGCAGCAGTCAATAGAAATGAGAATGAATTATACATAGTTGATAGTAAACACTGGCACATTTGGTATATTTAGAGTAATCTGCTAGTCCTCAAACAGAAGGTTAGTGAAATACAATGCCAACTTAATATTCACTTGAAAAATATGCTTGTGCACTAATAAACTCCAGTGCTTATAAAATAGTTGAGGTTAACATTTATTGGTTCAAGCACTGAAGCACCAGATTTAAAAAAAAAAAAAATTCCCCAAATCTATAAAAATTCAACAGGATAGAAGCTGACCTTGATCGAGACTAGAATTCTATACTGTTATTAAAAAGGTGTTTTGGGCATTGACAATCTACATCCCACACATAAGAATACCTTAAGTAGATCCTAAAACTGACGTGGAATCTGGCAGTATTCCATAATCTAACATGCAAATAAAAGTGAAGATATAAATGAACTGAGCTCTGAAGGTCAATCAATACAAGACTGTATTAAATATAAGCTAAAGGCATTTTTTTCTCTTCTGATACTTTGGAATTACATATTTTGGGGGCTTTCCTCCAAAATTTCTTTAGAATAAACCAGATTTGTTTTATACAATCCTATTCCTCTCAACCTGAATCAGAATATTCTTTTTCTTATTTCGAACTTGAATACTAGGAGTGATTCTCACTTGTCCTTGTATCTCAAGTGCCTCATTCCTAGCAGGGGCTTGACATATATTCTTTGAACTCCATTTACTTTGAACCACAGATTCTTACTCGGTTTAGAAAATATCTAAAATTATAATCTTTGATAGAGTAGCCCAGTCCATAGTACAGAAAATAAAAACCCTACTTTTATGTGTACTTCCATTCACTGACTGATTTCTAGCTTTATTTCTCTGTGGAAGCGGATTTCCTCATGGTTACTCTAATTTCTTTTTGCCAATAAATCATTTCTTATTATCTGCATATGCACATTTTAGAAGTGTGATAAATTTGTGGCTACCTAAATATGCATCAAATTGAATAGGAACCCTATTATCTCCAATGCTCAGTAACAAGAGCACTCAAGATACTAATAAAATCACCATTCTGGCTCTGGCCAGGTAGCTCATTTACTTTTAAGTACCATGCCTGATATGAGGTTACTGGTTTGATCCCTTGTCAGGGCACTTACAAGAAGCAACAAAGGAATGCATAAAGAAATGGAACAAATCGATGTTTCTCTCCTTCCCTCCTTCCCTAAGTTCCTCCCTTCCCTTTCCTTCTCTCTCTCTCTCTCTCACTCTCTGTAAAATTAATAATTTTTTAAATCACCATTCCAACAACACAGGAAAAGAAATATATCCATAAAAATATGTTATTAGATAAAATCAAAGGCACATTATTAAAGGATATGCAGAGCTTACAAGGAATTGTGAACCATTTATCTGACAATGTCTAGACTGCAATTCATCTGAGGAGATTCAAATTTAAAGACAGATGTTATAGATCAGAGATCAGTGAAGTTTTCACTAGAATGAGTTGATAGTAAATATTTTAGGCTATACTTATAATCTCTCTTATTCTATTTTTGTTTGTATGCCTTTAAAAATGTAAGACATTTTTTTAGTTTAAGGTCCCTATAAAAATAGTCTACAGGCCAGATTTGGCCTATAGGTCATTTGCTGAACCTTAATATAGAATTACTTGCCTCTTGCCTCTACTAGTTCTGAAAACCTAGAAAGAAGGAATGGAACATGTTTTATGCACTTTAATTATTTTCACTGTCTAGTAAAATAACTTGTACATAGCAGCCATTCAATAAATATTAGGTTAATAAATAAATGAGTGAATTAGCGTATCTGTTAACAGTGTAGTAACAGACTCATTACTAGTGTTAGTTATTTGTGCTGCTCACAAATAGCTGGTTCCTCTCTCTGAGGCACATAGAAGACTAACCACTCCCAGCCTTTGATTGGATGTGTGACTTCTAGGCTGCAACATTTAATTGTAGCTCTAAGACCTTCCAGAGTGATCAGTAATGATTGAAATAGTGGCTGCTCCATAAGGTCCCTAAGTGACTATTATGAGCAGGGGTAACTTTGATCATGATAGTCATGCAAGGAGAACAAGAAATGAACATTTGTTGTTTTAAACCACTGAGGTTTTGTGGCTGTTTCTCACTGCTTCACAATATAGACTATCCTGACTGACACCAAACATATTCTCATTTTCAGTCTACTTGAAATCTATTTTAATACTCACACAGGCTGTAATATAAAGTAAGACAAAAACATCTTTATGCCAAGATTGGTTTGGCTCAATGGATAGAGCATCAGCCTGCGGACTGAAAGGTCCCAGGTTCAATTCCGGTCAAGGGCATGTACCTTGGTTGCGGGCACATCCCCAGTAGGAGGAGTGCAGGAGGCAGCTGATTGATGTTTCTCTCTCATCAATGTTTTTAACTTTCTATCCCTCTCTCTTCCTCTCTGTATAAAATATGTTTTTTTTTTTTAAAAAAAACACATCTTTATTATTCTACTTCAAGTTTTCAAACTAGTTCCTAAAGGTGATCTACAGTAAACTACCAATCATTTCATTTTTGAGACCTGCTTTCCTACCCAGGATTGAATAATCAGGATATTTACTTTCTAATATGCACTTGTAGGGCAAATTAAGAAAACAACTATATAAAGATTCTGGGATGATGGTGGCAGGCAGGACTGAGGTGAGGAAGAGGAAGTGAGTGAGGGGACAAAAAGAGAGTGTGTGGGTGTGTGTTGTGGGTGTGTGATTGAGTGAGGGACAGTTGAATCTTGTGGGAGCAGTGGGGGTTGGCACTTCAGGCTCTCTTGGATGGGGAGAGACTGCCATCGTTGTTTTCACTCCCCGGACTGTGGAACTCGGGCACGGAGCCCACACCATCTTGAAGGGAAACAGGGCCTTTCTTTAGGAACTCACCAACACCGCCAGCTAGACAGATATTGGAGATGCCCTGCGACCCAACAGCCACTCTAGTCAGAGTCCCAAAGACCCATGGATCCCGTATTTCTGCGGGCCCTGCATTCCCGTGAACCCTAGGACCTCCGCCTCCAAAGCAGAAAACATGGGAAGACATAAAAGCAATCCCCAAAAGAAAGAAAAAGAGGAATCACCAGAAAGAGAGTTAGATGAAATTGAAGTGAGCAGCCTTTCAGAGAAAGAATTCAGAGTAATGGTTTTAAGGATGTTTATACGGATGGAAGACAAATACACACAACTCAACGACAATATCACACAACTCAATGAGAACTATAAGGAGATGAATGAGAATGTCACCAACATGAAATGAAACCAAGAGGAGATGAAGAACGACATAGCTGCAATAAGAAACATAATGAAAGACCGAAACAGTAGACTTAGGAGAGGCTGAGAACCACATCAGCAAATTAGAAGACAAGGTAGAAAAAAACACACAAACATAGCAACTACTGGAAAAAATACTTAAAAAAGAACAGAGCCTAAGGGAGTTTTGGGACAACACAAAACAAAACAACATACGCTTAATTGAGATAACAGAAGGAGTGGAAGAAAAGCAAGGAATAGAAAACTTATTTGAAAAAATAATGACAGAAAATTTCCCTGAAATTGGCAAGAAAAAAATATGAAAGTCCAAAAAGTACACAGAACCCCAAACAAACTGAAAACCAAAAAACCGACACCAAGACACATCATAAGTAAATTGGTGAATACTAAGGACAAACTAAGAATCTTAAAGGCTGCCAGAGAGAGACAGAAAGTTACCTACACGGGATCTCCTATTAGAATATCAATGGATTACTCAACAGAAACACACCAAGCCAGAAGGGAATAGAATAAAATATATAAAGTGATGCAAAACAAGGGTCTGAACCCAAGAATACTATACCCAGCAAGGCTATTATTCAAAATTGAAGGTGGAATCAAGAGCTTTACAGACAAGAAAGGGTTAAGAGAGTTTATCACTAACAAGCCAATAATGCTAAAGGGAATACAGTAAAAAGATGAGAGAGAAAGGCAAAAAAACAAAAACAAAAACAAAAAAACACACCCACAAACACTAAGGAAAAATATGACAACAAACATGAACTTGTCAATAATATCATTAAACGTAAATGGGTTAAATGCACCAATCAAAAGACATAGGGTAGCTAAATGGTTAAGAAAACAGGACCCATACATTTTCTGTCTACAAGAGACCCACCTCAGAGAAAAGGATTCACACAGACTGAGAGTAAAGGGATGGAAAAACATTTTTCAGGCAAATAAAAATGAGAAAAAAGCTGGGGTAGCGATACTTATATCTGATAAAATAGACCTCAAAGTAAAGGCTATCATAAGAGATAAGGAAGGCCACTACATAATACTAAAAGGAGCAATTCTTCAAGAAGATTTAACTCTGGTAAGTATATACACACCTAAAACAGGAGCCCCTAAATACATTAAAAAAAAAAAATCTCCTGGAGGAAATCAAGGAAGAGATCAACAACCATATAATCATAGTAGGGGATTTTAATACACCACTGACATCTCTGGACAAATCCTCTAGACAAAAAATCAGCAAAAAAAAAAAAACAGCAATTCTACATAATTCAGTAGGTCAGATGGACCTAATTGACATCTTCAGAGCATTCCACACCAAAGCTACAGAATACACATTCTTCTCAAGTACACATGGGAGATTCTCAAAAATAAACCACATATTGGAACATAATCAAAGTCTCCCCAAATTCAAAAAGATTGAAATCATATCGAGCATTTTCTCAGATCACAATGGTATAAAACTAGAAATAAACTACAATAAAAAACATTCCAAAAAATTCAAACACTTGAAAGTTGAATAGCATGTTACTAAACAATGATTGGGTTATAAATGTGATTAAAGAAGAAATTAAAAATTTTCTGGAAACTAATGACAATAAAAACACAACAATGCAAATGCTATGGGGCACAATGAAAGCAGCGCTGAGAGGAAAGTTTATAGCTCTACTGGTCTACCTCAAAAAACAGGAAAAAATGGTAATGAATCCACTAACTCAAAAACTCAAAGAATTAGAAAGAGAGCAACAAGAAAAGCCCACTGTGAGCAGAAGGAAGGAAATAATAAAGATCAGAGTAGAAATGGATGACAGAGACCAAAATATAAAATGATACAAAAAAATCAACAAAACAAAGAGCTGGTTCTTGGAAAGAATAAACAAGATTGATGAACTTTTAGCCAGGCTCACCAAGAAACAAAGAGAGAGGACCCAAGTAAACAAAATCAGAAATGAGAGATGGGAAATAACTACAGACCCCACAGAAATACAAAGGATTGTTAACAAATATTATGAACAGCTCTATTCTAACAAATTTCACAACGTAGAGGAAATGGACAGATTCCTAGAAAAACACAACCTTCCAAAACTCACATAGAAAGATTCTAAAAATCTCAACACATTGATAACTATGGAAGAAATTGAAGCAGTAATCAAAAAGCTTCCAGCAAACAAAAGCCTAGGACCAGACGGCTTCACAGGGGAATTTTACCAATCATTCATAAAAGAACTAAAACCCATACTTTTCAAATTATTCCAGAAAATTCAAGAGGAAGGAATACTTCCAAACTCCTTCTATAAAGCCAGCATCACCCTAGTACCAAAACCCAATAAAGATAACACAATGAAAGAGAAATACAGTCCAATATCCCTCATGAACATAGATGCCAAAATCCTCCACAAAATTCTAGCAAATCGAATCCAGCAGTACGTCAGAAAGATCATACACCATGACCAAGCAAGATTTATCCCAGGGATGCAAGGATGGTACAGTATCTGCAAATCAATAAATGTGATACATCACATAAACAAATTGAGAGATAAAAATCACATAGTCATATCAATTGATGCAGAAAAAGCATTCGGAAAAATCCAACACCCTTTCTTAATAAAAACTTTCAGCAAGGTAGGAATAGAAGGATCATATCTCAACATAATAAAAGCCATATATGAAAAACCCACAGCCAATATCAAACTCAATGGGCAAAAACTAAAACCATTTCCCCTAAGAACAGGAACAAGACAGGGATGCCCACTCTCACCACTGCTATTTAATATAGTGCTGTAAGTATTAGCCATTGCTATCAGACAAGAAAAAGAAATAAAAGACATCCAAATAGGAAAAGAAGAAGTAAAACTGTCCTTATTTGCAGATGACATGATACTGTACTTAGAAAACCCTAAAGACTCCATCAAAAAATTATTATACTTAATAAATGAATTCCGCAATATAGTAGGATACAAAATTAATACAAAGAAATCTTTGGCATTTCTATATACCAATAATGAACTTACAGAAAGAGAGACTAAAACAGCAATCCTATTTACCATCGCACCTAAAAAATTAAGATACCTAGAAATAAACTTAAGGAGGTAAAAGACCTATACACAGAAAACTATAAAACTCTAAAAAAAAAAAGAGATAGAGGAAGACATAAACAGATGGAAGAACATAGTATGTTCATGGATTGGGTGAATCAATATCATCAAAATGTCCATTCTACCCAAAGCAACTTGTAAATTCAACTCAATCCTCATGAAAATACCAAAGGCATACTTCGCAGACCTAGAAGGAACTTTCCAAAATTTCATCTGGAATAAAAAAAGAAAAGCTGCAGCAATCCTGAGAAAGAAGAACAAAGTAGGAGGGATCTCAATGCCAGATTCAAGCTGTATTACAAAGCCACTGCTCTAAAAACTGCCTGCTACTGGTGCAAGAACAGACACATAGATCAATGGAATAGGATAGAGAACCCAGAAATTGACCCAAACCACTATGCTCAATTAACATTTGACAAAGGAGGCACAAACATACAATGGAGTCAAGACAGTCTCTTCAACAAATGGTGTTGGTAAAATTGGACAGAAACATGCAAAAAAAAAAATGAAACTAGACCACCAACTTACACCATACACAAAAATAAACTCAAAATGTTAAAGGACTTAAACATAAGACGGGAAACCATAAAAATACTAGAGGAATCCACAGGCAGCAAAATCTCCGACATATGCAGAAGGAACTTCTTCACCGAAACAGCTCCTCAGGCAATGGAAACTAAAGAAAAAATAAACAAATGGGACTACTTCAAAATAAAAAGCTTTTGTACAGCAAAGGAAACCATCAACAAAACAACAAGAAAACCCACTTCATGGGAGAACATGTTTGCCAATGATATCAATGATAAGCGTTTAATCTCCCAACATTTATAGGAAACTCATACAATTTCACAAAAAGAAGATGAACAATCCAAACAAAAAATGGGCAATTGATCTAAATAGGCACTTCTAGAAAGAAGACAGAAGGAATGCCAAAGTCACTAATCATCAGAGAGATGCAAATCAAAACAACAATGCGGTACCATCTCACACCTGTCAGAATGGCTATCATCAACAAATCAACAAACGACAAGTGTTGGCGAGGATGCGGAGAAAAAGGAAACCTCGTGCACTGCTGGTGGTTATGCAGACTGATGCAGCCACTGTGGAGAACAGTATGGAGTCTCCTCAAAAAACTAGAAATGGAACTTCCATTTGACTCAGTGATCCCACTACTAGTAATATACCCCAAGAAACTAGAAACTCCAATCAAAAAGGATATATGCACCCCAATGTACCATAGCTAAGATTTGGAAATAGCCTAAGTGCCCATCAGCAAATGATTGGATTAAAAAACTGTGGTACATCTACACAATGGAATACTATGCTGAGGTAAAAAAGAAAGAGCTCCTACCATTTGCAACAACATGGATGGAGATGGAAAGCATTATGTTTAGTGAAATAAGCCAGGCAGAGAAAGATAAATATTACATGATCTCACTCATCTGTGGAATACAATGAATAACATAAACTGATGATCAAGATCAGATCCAGAGAATGATAAATGTCGATCAAACATCAAACCTCGGGAAAGGTGGGGGTTGGTGAGAATAAGGGGGAGAGATCAACAAAGGGACCTTCATACATGCGTATGAGCATAATCATTGGGCACAGACAATGGGGAAGGTGTGGCAGGAGAGGGAATCCATACAGTGGTCTCCATAACCTTAAGAGAAATTACTTCATGAGACAAAGATTTTTAAATGAAACTCTGTAACATGAAAATCATTTTGGAAGGAAATAAAGAGAAGTTTCCTTTAAACGTCATAAGGATCGTAATTGAAAGTCAAGATATTTGGCCTCTTGAGCTAAGGTAAGTAATCTGTGTTTTTGCCTCCCTGAAATACTTTATATAAAGTTACAAAAAGAAGTTGACAGCCCGTTTGAAAATGAACTGCCATGGCCTAGAGCAAAGAATATCCTTACATGATATTATCCTACAATATCATTTTTGATATTTCACAACAGCATATTGTACAACTATCCCAAACAAACGTACAAACTAATTCTTTGAATGTTTAGCAGCAATTTAAAAAGAGGACATGAAAGGATTTAATTCCTTTCAGAAGGAATTGAGGCACTGGGAAGGCACTCAGCTGTAGCCTGAGCTCTCCATTCATGCTGAGGTTGAAGACTTGAGGTAGCTGGTATAATGGATCTGTATCTGGCCAAATGGTGTGAGCTGGGCCTACCCTGGACAAGGAACCTGAATTCCCCGAGATTAAGTGAGCAGTTCCAGGGCCCCCACCAGCAGGCATGGGGATTCCCAAGGCAGGTGGAGGGCATGGAGGCCACGGGGGCATAGGCTATCATGGTAACATAATTGAACCTCACAACACCCCACTTGGCCCCTGAGGATGACTGGTTAGCCAGAGACGGGTAAGATTCCTCAGGGAAGGAACAACCTAAGACAGGCACAGTTGCAGAGGGGCCATCAGGAGAGAACTTGGAGATCAACAGAGGTGGGACACAGATCCTCACTCCCCCACCAACCTTACAGGGATCTGAACCTTCACCCCTTTGGAGGGCCGTGTCCTGCTCCAATGGCTACCTTGCTTCCCACACTCAGCACAGATCAGAACCCAGGTAACAGACAGAGATGTGGCCCAGCTCAGATCAGGACCCAGGTAACAGACAGAAACATGCCAACAGCAGCTGCCCTATATCTAAATTCAGCCTAGCGCTAGGAATGTTCAGTGCCTACTCAATGCAAATAAACCTTTTCACTAATATATACAGGGCAATCTAAGATTGTTGGTAGAGTATTAAATTTGACCTAAAAGAGTTATCAAGCTTTCAGTTTAATTTAAATTGGCGAACTGAAATAAGCGAACACCCAAGAAAATTTTAGTGTACTGGACAAAAAGCTGTTTCTAAAGTATTAATTAAAATTTATATTGATAGCTCATCTCATGATAAAATTGCTTAATATGTAATGAACATAAAACAGACATATTTGTGTGTAAAAAGTTAAAATTTAAAATTATCAAGATTGCATTAAAAATTTTTTTACCAAATTCTTCATTAATCAAAAAGAAAGGGGATGGGAGAGTAGGATAATAGCATGTAAGGAAAAATATCTGGTACGTAAATTACATTTAGAAAATTTTCACTTTAGAAAATTAATTTCCATTTGTAATGCTAACAGCAAGACACCCATGAAAAACACACATGGTGTCAAAATAAGCCAAAGGAAAAGCGAGTAGGCAAAAATAAAAAGGACCCCAAGTCAATTTCACAGAAAAGATTCCTTTATTAACTCTTGGTGGAGAATATGTTTATATACAGAAAACAACTCCAAGACCAAGTGGACTCCAGCAACAGAGAGGAACTGACAGGTCTACGCCAACCACGAAGTCAAGAGGTGAAACTGTCCAGAGATGGAAGACACTGACGACGCCTTGCCATGTCAGCAGTTGGCAGCTGAGCATCGCTACAGGATGCCCAGGACCAAACCAGAGAGGGTCAGACCCGCATAACCACCATCTGTCCAGTATCCAGATACCATTGATGACATGTACACATAAGGAACTGTCTGACATTGAAACTGGGACTCAAAGCTATCGGACATTGAAATTGGGACTCAATCATTTTTCTTTTGCTCTGGTGGGTTTATTTCTAGCCTACAGGGGCAAGATGTTTTTAAAGACAAGAATCAGGGGGTGGAGTGGGGGTAAGCAGACACAGAGGCAAAGAAGCAAGGAACAGTACAGTGGGAAGGCAGGGGAAGTTGGGGAGGAGGGGCCTATAGGAGATCAAAGGAAGGACTTGTATGCATGTGTGTGTAGGCATAGCCAGTGGATACAGGGCAATGGGAGGAGGCGGGGGGGAGGGCAAAGGAGGGGAGTAGAGATGGATGAGGGCATGTACTGGGGGGTGGGGAGGGCAATAGGGAAAAAAAAAGAAA